>CAWUFW010004489.1:0-295000 GCA_963921515.1 Calotriton arnoldi | reverse complement strand
GGCCCAGGGAGGCTCTCCCCAGCCTGGCTAGGGTTCTGAAGCTGGGACCGGGCCTGGGGCTTGAGCTCCATCCGGCAGGTCCCGGGGTGTGGGAGCCCCCGTCCTGCAAGCCAGCCAGAGGGTCCGGGCGCTGGTTACGGGGGTCCATCAGGGCCCGGGGAGGCTCTCCCCAGCCTGGCTAGGGTTCTGAAGCTGGGTCCGGGCCTGGGGCTTGAGCTCCATCCGGCAGGCCCCAGGGTGTGGGAGCCCCCGTCCTGCAAGCCATCAGAGGGTCCGGGCGCTGGTTACGGGGGTCCATCAGGGCCCGGGGAGGCTCTCCCCAGCCTGGCTAGGGTTCTGAAGCTGGGTCCGGGCCTGGGACTTGAGCACCATCCGGCAGGCCCCAGGGTGTGGGAGCCCCCGTCCTGCAAGCTATCAGAGGGTCCGGGTGCTGGTTACGGGGGTCCATCAGGGCCCGGGGAGACTCTCCCCAGCCTGGCTAGGGTTCTGAAGCTGGGTCCGGGCCTGGGACTTGAGCTCCATCCGGCAGGCCCCAGGGTATGGGAGCCCCCGTCATGCAAGCCATCAGAGGGTCCGGGCGCTGGTTACGGGGGTCCATCAGGGCCCGGGGAGGCTCTCCCCAGCCTGGCTAGGGTTCTGAAGCTAGGTCCGGACCTGGGGCTTGAGCTCCATCCGGCAGGCCCCGGGGTGCGGGATCCCCGCATCCTGCAAGCCAGCCGATGGTCCGGGGTGTCCCATTGGGGCCCGGGAAGGCTCCCCCAGCCTGGCTAGGGTTTGGAAGCAGGGACCGGGCCCGGGGCTCGTGCTCCGTCCCAGGGTCCCAGGGTGCGGGAGCCCAAAATCCTGCAAGCCTGCCGAGGGTCCGGGCGCTGGGGACGGGGGTCCACCGGGGCCCGGGGAGGCTCTCCCCGGCCTGGCTAGGGTTCAGAAGCTGGGACCGGGCCCGGGGCACGTGCTCCGTCCCAGGGTGCGGGAGCCCCCAATCCTGCAAGCCTGCCGAGGGTCCGGGCGCTGGGGACGGGGGTCCACCGGGGCCCGGGGAGGCTCTCCCCTGCCTGGCTAGGGTTCGGAAGTTGGGACCGGGCCCGGGGCTCGTACTCCGTCCGGCGGGCCCCGGGTTGTTGGAGCCCCCCGTCCTGCAAGCCAGCCGAGGGTCCGGGTGCTGGGGACGGGGGTCCACCGGGGCCCGGGGAGGCTCTCCCCGGCCTGGCTAGGGTTCGGAAGCTGGGACTGGGCCCGGGGCTCGTGCTCCGTCCCAGGGTGCGGGAGCCCCCAATCCTGCAAGCCTGCTGAGGGTCCGGGCGCTGGGGACGGGGGTCCACCGGGGCCCGGGGAGGCTCTCCCCGGCCTGGCTAGGGTTCGGAAGCTGGGACCAGGCCCGGGGCTCGTGCTCCGTCCGGCGGGCCCCGGGGTGCGGGAGCCCCCCGTCCTGCAAGCCAGCCGAGGGTCCGGGCGCTAGGGACGGGGGTCCACCGGGGCCCGGGGAGGCTCTCCCCGGCCTGGCTGCTTTCAGAAGCAGGGACCGGGCCGGGGAGCAGGGGTGGCTGCCCACCCCTAGTGAAAACATGACACCAGACTTTTAGAAAAACTGGACCGCAGTGTCACTTGGAATGCTGCTGCAAAAAGTTCTTACCAAGTTCAACACAGATTGGAGTGATATTGTTTGTATTTGCAGTGATTCAGTTATGTATATGAAAAAGTTGTGATGACCTGTCAAAATTGATACCTGAGCTGAAGTGCTTCCCTGTACGAGATCCTTGCCACTTGTTAGAAGGTAAGCTGAAAGCATCTTTACAATCTTCAGAGTTAATGAAGAATGCTATTGACTTTTTAGTGCATTCTGGTGCACTGTTTTGTTATGCGCGGAAACTAAAACGCAAATATTTCTCATTTGGTGCTTTGTGTGGCATCAAAGAAAGAGTCATCCCAGATGTGTCACTTAGCTGGTGGTTCTCAGTCCTAGAGGCCATGAATGCTATATTATCCATGTGGTAACTGTTTACAGAACTTTTTCTGATTGATGATGCCAAAGGCAAGAAATGTGAGGATCTTTGGTCACATATTGATAGTGATTTGAAAAAGGTACACTCTACTGCATTCTTAGATTTTTACAGGAAAGCATGACTGCTGTAGTGGACATAATAAAAAAAGCTAGAATCTGAAAACACCCTTGCCTACAAAGTGTTCAGCATAATTGGTGTAGATGTGAAACATCTCCTTGAGAGCAGGCTGGGAGACATGTTTAGTGACTTTGGCACTGCAACATGTTCCATGTTAGAGTGCTTGCCACTTGGTAAGCAAAGAAATGTTGAGGAGCAATTCAGGAACTTTTATTTTACAAAGTATGAGAAATAGCCCTTCACCAACCATGGCAGTTGAAGTCAATGAAGCCTCACTGTGTTACTCTGCACAAGTTATTGATCCTTTCCGATAAGGGAAATTTTCTCCGGAGTTTCAAAAGTGCTGCTTAATTTTTGACTGCTTCAATAACTCTGTGGGCATATGCGCCCAGTTCAACGTATATGTTGCAGAACCTGTTGCAGAAAATCACAATCTTCAGGTGCAACAGTATTGGCATGGAAAGCTATGTCAGTGGCCAGAGTTAGCAAATTGTGTACTGTTTATTTTGGCGTTGCCTGTCTCAAGTGCCAATGTTGAGAGGGCCTTTTCACAGATAAAAGTTTACAGGGGAAGGAAAGAGCGAGCGAACGTACATGACCAAGGACTCAATGAAGAAGTATTGTATGGTGTGCTACGATAAGTTTGATTTGTAAAAATGTATTTGGACCTCATATACACTGTACGTAAACTGTCTATATACCATGCACTATCAGTGCAGAAAGCAAGCAATAATAAAGGCAAAAAGTTCCATAAACACCGGAAAAACACTGTTTCTGTTGTTTTTAATGGCGCGAAAATGTGTAACCACTGATAACCACTGTTTTTTTAAGGTATTGAAATCACTTGAAAACACTGAAAAAACCCCACCAGAATTTACCAAAAATAGAAACTGAAAACAGGAAAGCCTAACCATAGTTCATTAGTTTCAGGGTGATAGTGCGTCTGAGTTTTTGTGCAATTTGTATTGCATTTGTATCTTCTTCCTCATCTGAGAGGTGTATATTTAGTACTGGGTTATTTTCCTCAGTCATTTTTGTAAAAGGATAGGTTTTGTTCAAGGGAACTAAGAGAAGGTGTTATGCACAATTTTAGGAACTAAATGTCCTGCAAGCTTGAATAACCAACAGCCAATAAATAGGATTTCTCACCTACTCAGCTGTGGCGGAGTTTGTGCCCACTCCTCTCCAGACGTCTCTGACGTTTTTGTGAGTAGGGGTCTCTGAGAATAGCACAACTGAACTACTCAGATTCTAATTTTAAATAAGAGCCCAACCATCGTTGGTGGCACCATGTCGTGTAGTTCCTATAGTACCCAAGCAGGACCTGCACGTTTGGATAACATAAACTGTGGGCTTGGTGGCAGACTGATTCTGTACACCCCCACCGAGAAATGTTAGCCTGTTTGCAAAAGCTAGCTCACAGTGCCACTAGTGTCTCCTCTTATCGAGGAGAGATTAGTTTCTGGCAACCTTAGAACATGACAACCCTGATCCCTCAAGATCGTGGAAACAATGTACTACTTTTCGCTCAATCACTCGTGCTCATTTAGTTTATCTCAGAGATACACAGAATAAACAGTCTGGGCATTTCAATAAGGATTTATTGAACCGTTGTTATTCTCGTGTAAAGTATATGAGCTAAAACAACCATTGGACAGTAGCAGAGATATATGATTAGCAGGCTGGATGCCCCTCCGGTGTCCGAATCCTCTGGTCCAGGTCGCAAATTCTTGAAGTAAGAGATAAGTGTTGTAGTGCCCCGACCTTATGTAAGTTTACTGGGCCTCTGTCTCAATTTAAATGTGCCACTTGTCCATTCACTTTTAAGCCTGATCCCGTAGCCCCTCCCAGACCACACCCAATGCACCTTGGACCCGCAAAGGAGTAAACTGGTCTTCCTCCCTCCATCAAAGCCTGTCTACTTAATTGTAGATCGCTACCTCGTCATTCAGATGACATCTGGCTCTCCCTTGCAACTCATGCCTGGGATATAATGTTTCTTACTGAAACGTGGGTTAGGGACTTTTCTAATCCCGACCTCAATCTTGCCATCCCCCCTGAATATCGTTTTGTGGGAATAAATAGGGCTAACAACAAGGTGGGGGGTGGGATTGTAGTGATCCTACATTCGGGCTGGGATATTTCTTCCAGGAAAATCCCTAATATCAGCCCCTTAGAAGCTATGTATTTCAGCATTTCTGCTGCATCGAATATAGCCATGGCTGGAATTCTTACTTACAGAACCCCTAGCTCCCCGCCTCAACATCTTACAGATTTTTATAATATTGCAGCTGACCTGTCGCTTAAACACACATACTTTATAATCCTTGGTGATTTTAACTTACATGTGGATGATACTCGTTGCACTAAAGCAGGCCAGCTCTTAGAAACTCTGGGAGGCCTCAATCTAACCCAGCGGGTTAGAGGCCCTACCCATTGGGCCGGCCATACGCTAGACTTACTGTTTACGAACAACCCTAATTTGTCCACGACACCGCCTACACTGCTTACATGGTCAGACCACTTTCTCATCCCGTTTAGTGTGGCTACTCTCGCTCAATCCACTAACTCATCTTTGGCCCGGGATCAAAGTAGGAAATGGTTTAAAATCACTTGTAACACTTTGGCCCCCGCCCTTTCTCGCACCGATCTGCAGTTGGGGGGGATTTGGAACTAGATGTACCTAATTTTAATGATTGGCTCTCCTCTGTCCTCGATTTGGTTGCCCCCGTGCAACCTATTGTCTCCTCTAGACAAAAACCATCTGCCCCCTGGTTTACTCCCACTCTGCGCGCTGAAAAAAGTCGGTGCAAGAAACTCGAACGGATCTGGAGACTATCCTATGATACGGAGGCTAAAACAATTTACAGAGCTGCGATTAAGAATTTTCACAAACTTAAGCGCTCAGAAATGAGAGAATATTTTGTCAAGAAGGTGAACTCTGCAGGTAATTCTTCAAAACCCCTTTTTAAAATTGGGAAAGATTTTACTAAACCATCCGTACTTTCTAGCATGATTCCCCCTACTCAGGAACTCTGTAATGGACTATCGGACTTCTTTCATGACAACATTTTAGACATTTACTCTACGTTTGGCCCTACCCGGGATTGCCCAGTTCAAAACTCAGTGGTAACCAATAGCGGCTCATTCACCACCTTTCTCCCGATCTCCACTGAGTTAGCACTTCAAAAATTGCTCACCTGTAAATCAGGCTCCCCAAGGGACCCCTGCCCGGCATCATTATTTAGCTCTTTAGCCCCCCTCATTATTTCTCCTCTGAACTTGATTTGGAACACATCCCTGCGAACTGGGGTTTTCCCTTCGACCTGGAAACAGGCCATGCTAATACCTATTCTAAAAAAAACGGATGCTGATCCTTTTGTTTTTAAAAATTACCGCCCCATCTCCCTTCTACCTAAACCAGCCAAAGTCCTGGAAAAAGTAGTCCAGGGGCAATTATCCAGCTATCTTGAGTCGTGCCATCTTTTACACGACTCACAGTCCGGGTTTAGATCCGGATATAGCACAGAGACTGCGCTGCTGGAGGTTTCTGAAACCATTCGCGAATGTGTGGATGCAGGTGAAGCAGCGATACTGGTGCTTCTCGACCTGTCCGCGGCATTCGATACGGTCTCTCATGCTATTTTGCTTGAGAGACTACTCAGCCTCGGGATTCAGGATACCCCTCTATCCTGGATCAGATCCTTTCTAAATGGCCGCACTCAACAGGTCTCCCTTCAGCCATTTGTTTCCGAGTAGAAACCACTGAACTGTGGAGTCCCTCAGGGCTCCGCGTTGAGCCCGCTATTTTTTAATATATATCTCTCTCCTCTGGCCTCAGTGGTAGAATCTTGTGGTGTTAGAGTGATTTCCTATGCTGACGACACACAACTGGTGTTCTCATTTAGGGATCACTCTGAAGAAACCTTCTTAAACTTCAGACGCTGCTTGTGCAACATCTCCACCTGGATGGCATTAAACACGCTTAGGCTCAACTCGAGGTGTTGTTCTTTAATCAAAAAAACCCTCCTCCACCCCTATTATGGTGGCCATCGGAGCTGAACCCACCTCCGGAACCTGTGGACTCAGCCAGGAATCTTGGATTCCGGTTCAACAACGAGTTATCTTGTAAATCGCAAATCGATCAGGTTTCCTCGGCGTGTTTCGGTAAATTGCACATGATTCGCAAAATTCTCCTTTTTCTCCCTCGGGAAGCTCGCCGGACCATTGTCCATGCCCTGATCACCTCACATCTGGACTATGCTAATAGTCTGTACGCTGGGGCTCCTGCTTACCTGATCAAACGCTTACAGATCGTTCAGAACGCGGCGGCCAGGTTGATCTATAGCATCCCTTACCGCCACTCGATCTCTCCCCACCTGAAGAAGCTCCACTGGCTTCCAGTGACCAGGCGCATTCAGTTTAAGTCACTGGTTTTGGCTTTTCGAGCAATGCAGGGTCAGGGCCCGGCCTACCTTAGAGCTCGACTTAAGCATGCTCAGTCTAACCGCTCACTCAGATCAAACAATCTTCGCCTCTTGGTGACTCCCCGTTTTCGCCGCTCCAGAATGGGTGGCAGAGCTTTCGCAGTGAGCACGGCCAGAGCCTGGAACAGCTTGCCATTGTCCTTGCGAATGGCTGAATCTGAATCTATTTTCCGACGTGACTTGAAGACCTGGCTGTTTTCCAACTCTTAGCCCTCTATGAGTACCTGCATCTACCGCTTGTCCTAGCGCCGGGACACCCCCGTTGGGGGTAGCTGTGCGCTTTACAAGCTTCAAAAATAAATAATACTATGAATATAAAAGGATAGTACAGTTCTATCATTTTGCAATAAGCATGAATAAATACATGAATATAAAATGCATTGATAAAAGCGAGTGCGTACTCCTACGATGCCTATCTAGATGTACCTAAGTGTACCTAGCATGTGAGTAGGTGTGCAGCCAAGAATCCCTCTAGGATTTGGTCGAACCCCATTACTTTAAGTGAGAATGTAGGAGCCTCTCCTGGTCTCGAGCTGGACACCCCGCAAGGGATGTTCAGACCACTGTAAGCTGGAGCGTCTGCATGCAGGAGCCTCAGCGTCTCTGGTCAGTGTGTCGGCCTGGAAGTCTCGGTTCCCTCTAACTACTGATAGCAAGAGGTGCTGTATTTATACAGAAAAGTATATAGAGTCCCTTTGTCCCTTGTTCTTGTGTTAGCCATTGTTGGGTATGAGGATGACGTATGGGATGAACCTTGTGCGTAGATATTAGGAAGGTGGTGTATAACCCCTGCCTGGTTTCCAAGTAGCCTCATGAATATTTTATTCATGCAGTGTCAGTCTAAAGATGAAGTCATAGAACACTATTGTACGGGAAAATCCCTCCTTCTGCACCCAGGCCTAGAACTAGGTAAAAGGTTCAGTCCATAGAAGGCGTTCAATCCTTAAAAGGCTCGTTAGTGTGTAATGTAGGGGAGGTGATGTAGGTGAAAGGGTATGATGTTACCCGGGCCTATATTAGGGTACCTATATGAAACATAACACTACCATGGATCATCTTTATCAACCTTGAAAAGACTACAAAGGATTCAGAACTCTGCTGCCAGACTACTCCTACATGTAAAGCCACAAGCCCACGTCTCCCCTGCCTTGAGGGCCCTACATTGGGTACCGGTTGCCAGAAGATCCACATTCAAGCTGCTTTGCATCACCCACAAAGCAATACAGGGAACAGGACCGCTTTTCATCAGAATAAAATCACCAAATACATCCAACAAAGGAACCTCTGCTCCAGATTGGTGCCTCACCTGAAAATCCCACCATACAAGAAAAAAAACCACTGGTGGCACATTCGTCTCTGTTCAAGCAGCCAAACAATGGAACTCATTACCCCCAAACATAAGATCCACGGATAGCTATCTTATCTTCAGAAGGCTTCTCAAGAGTTGGCTCTAACCACCATACTCAAACACAAATGTACAGCATATCCCTCTGTATATGAACATTAGATTATAGGTATGTATCTAGATATGTGCATATATTTGTATAAATATGTATAATAATGTTCTGAAATATATATTCTTTAGGTCTGCTTAAAAATTTACATATTACTTATGGTTAAAATATATATATAGTATTCTATGCTTAACATGTATATAGTTCACGGCATAGTTTTCATATAAGTTATTTGATTAAATGCTTATGGTTCTCAGTTTATTTACCTATCACAATATGTAAACATTATCATAAATATGTACCTACAATTGTTTCACTACTGAATTATTGAAATATTTCAACAACAAAAAATACACACATAAATTAGCTTTAAGTACAGCAACACTTGAAAGCCTGAGTTGATTAAATATAACTTAAATCTTGATTTACGTTAGTTTTTGTATTTACATAATCATTAGTAGAATTAACAATAGGATACATAAAATAGGGCACTACTATAATTAGTTTTAACCAGACAAACAATATTATAAGGACACATATAAAGCAAGCGTTAAAACACCTTTGCCTAGTTAAACCTCGAATTTGATTACTAATCTCAATTTTATCCATTTTACGATTCAAAATCAAAAATGTTCAAAAAAATCAAAAAAATTGTGATTTGTTTAGCAAGCTTTGTGTATCCCACACACTTCAAGCTTTAGATCACGGGCTTATTTTCAAATCCCCTCTCTCTTTTTCTGCACCCCTTTTCTTAAGCACATTTCATTTAGGATGGCTCATATGATGAGTTGTCTTTGGAACAAAACTCGATGAATTATTTTTCCCAATCGTTTGTTGCAGCAGCCAAATATGTCCATTCAGGTGCTGTATACTTCTTGCTTGGTATTCGTGCTCTTTTTGTTCTGCGTACTGTATTTTCTTCTCGTTCTGTATCACTTTGTTCAGATTGACTAGAGATTTCGATCACAGTCGTTGGAATTTTCTCATTCAGAGTATACTTCACTTTCTTAACACTTTTAGGCCATTTATCACCTCTTCTTGTTCGCTTTCCAGAAACACTGTCTACTTCATTCGATTCAAGACTTCGCTTAGCTGATTCCCTTTTTTCTTTTTCTCTGTCTCTTTCAGGGACCAACTCTCTTTCAGCATCAACAATGACAGTGTTGCGACACCCAGTAGCTTGTGTTCACTCTACTTGATTCTCAGTCTGTTCAGGTTCTCTTTGTTCACCTTCCACTGACTCTGTGCTTTCAAGCGGACATGGGACTCGACGAGTGTGGCTTAAATGTACCCAATTAGGCAGACCACCACATTTAACTGCTGTTGTTGTCATAAGGATCGCTTGATATGGCCCACGCCAACGAGGTTCTAAACAAGACGTCCTCACATGTTTTTTGATGAGCACCCACTCTCCAGGGCTCAAATCATGTGCTTGTTCTTGTTGAACTGTAGTTGTGACTTCTCCAACCTGGTGAGACACAGAACGCACCATATCAGCCAGTCCTTTGCAATAATCGAGCACTAAATCATCAGTTAGGTTCACAAGTTAATTTGCTGGGACTGTTGGCTGTCTCATTGCCCTTCCCATCACAATCTCATGAGGGGACAGTCCAGTTCTTCTGTCTGGGATACTTCTTAAACTCATCAACACCAATGGTAATGCATCAGGCCATTTCAGTGTTGTGGATGCACAAACCTTGGCCTGTCTTGATTTTATTGTGCCGTTGATCTGTTCGACCACACCCGATGCCTTGGGTCGATAGGCACAGTGCAATTTTTGCTCAATTTGTAATGCAGCACAAATCATCCAAATTATTTTATTATTGAAATGAGTTCCTCTATCAGATTCCAATGAGACTGGAAATCCAAACCTTGGATTAATCTCTCTAAGAAGCAGTTTAGCAGCAGTTAGGTTATCATTACGTCTTGCTGGATATGCCTCAACCCAACGAGAAAACAGACACACAATTACTAACACATGCTTTAAGCCATGGCAAGAAGGCATGTCGATAAAATCAACCTGTATATGTGTAAATGGACCTGCTGCTTTCCCAATTCGACCCATACTGACAACTGTTTTCCTCCCTGCATTTTTGTTGTTGACAAGTTATGCATCTCTGACAGAGACTTTCTGCAATGACTCTAAACTTGAGATTATACCAAGTCTGTTTGAAAAGTCTAATCATAGCATCTCTACCCACATGTGTAGGACCATGATAAACTCGTGCCATTTGCGATAACAGACTGTCTGGGAATATTGGTCTTCCATCAGTGTAAATCCACTCTTCATCATCTGCCCTGCGTGTACATCCTGCTTTGATCACTCACCTACTGCCAAATGGGTCAGTAGAGCAATTGTATCTGTCACACAAGCTTCTTTCATTTTTGATGCAACCAACAAATCATCTATGTATTGGACCAAAACTGAATTATTAGGCATTACTAGTGATTCCAAACATTTCTTCAATATTTGATTGAAGATTGAGGGGCTCTCTGTTACTCTTGAGGAACTTGGCACCATGCCAAAACATGGTTTCTGAACCGGAGAGCAAATAAATATTGGCTATCCGGGTGCAGAGGTATCGAGAAAAAAGCTTGACACGAATCAATCACTGAAAACCATTCTGCTTCACAAGGGATTTGATAAAGAATCACAGCTGGATTTGGCACTATTGGACAACAAAATATTTCTATCTGATTGATTTTGTGTAAATCTTGTACTATCCTATACTTCCCATTAGGTTTGCAAATTCCCATTACAGATGAATTGCATGGACTCCCTAGAATCTCCTTTAGGATACCTTGTTCAATCAGCATTTCAATCACAGGTGTTATTCCTGCAAATGTTTCAGGACTCATCTTGTAAGCTGGTGTTCTTGGAAATTCTGCATTTGGTTTAACTGTAATCTGAATTGGAGCTACTCCTTTCATCAATCCAATGTTCTTTCCAGAAAAATCCCACACAACAGACATCACTGCATCCCTCAATTCAACAGGCAAATCATTCGCTGTAAATGGAGGATATAAATCATTCACTTCTGTTCCCTGCCTTGCCATTTTAAAGACCACATCCTCGTCTTTCGTATGAAATGCTATTCCATCTGGTGTACAGTAGATGGAGCAATTCATTTTACACAAGTCCCTTTCTAAAAGATAAACTGGACTTGTGTCACACACCACAAATCTATGTAAATCTTGGAATCCTCCAATCTGTACTTTCATCGGTTTAGTCACTGGGGTCGTAATCAATTTGCTTGAAACTCCTACAACTTGGATACTTTCTCCAGAGAGGGGTAGGTTGGGAATTTCCACAGTTCTCACAGTGGAACGGGTAGCACCAGTATCTACGAGGAACGTAATTGAATTTCCGTCAACCTCGCCATCCACATAGGGACCACACTGATCTACCTCTAAGGATGCGCCAAGCACGCACTCCTCCTCCCCCCTCAGGCACCGTCATTGAGATGTATCCAATTCATTTCCATCCCACTGCATCAAATATTGTGAAGACACCTGCACATTTGAATTCAATTGAGCATTTGTATGGAAACCCACATTTGCATTATACTTCTGTACTTAACCATTCACATTTTGATTTTGCATAGGAGCTTGAGGTATCTGTTGACCCTGTCCTCTGCCGACTGACGCCTGCTGATTCTTATTCTGTTGATTCATCTGCATCTGATTCATTCCATTTACTCCAGTATCACTTGTGTTCACCTGTAAACTTCTACACTCGCGCTTCCAATGCCCCAACTTGCCGCACGCATGAACAGGACATTTCTTTTTCAATTCATCCATATTACCTCTACCTCTCCCTTGTGGAATCAGTATCATTTGTGCCACAGTATTTCCATTTGACACTACACATCTCATACCAGTAGCAGTCCGACCATTTCCTTGGTAAGTTCTGTAAAATCTGTTATTTAATAATTATCCTTTCTTCGCTGCATTCTTCTGAGCCAACATTACTTTTTCCTTTAACTTTTTGTCTCATTTCAATGTCATCACCACAATACTTCGCATAATAAAGAATTTCATCAATCGTCTTACTCTGCCAACAAATTAAGTGCTGCTGAATCATAGCGCTTATTTCTGGTCTCAATCCATACACAAACCTATACACAAAATGTCCCATATCTTTCTTAGTGATGTTCTCAATGTCACTGTACTGTTTGAATACATGCTGAAGCCTTTCGTAATATGCATGCACTGATTCCTTCAATTCCTGCGTAGTCCTGTCTATTCTCACCCAATCTTTTTCTTTAGGTGAAATTTTCCCTTTCAAATATGTAATGACCTGCTTATATTTTTTCATGACTTCTTCAAATGGTGCTCCTGTTTTTTGATCTCTTGGATATTCTTCTTTCGGCCAATCTACAGAAATTTTACATTCAACCCACAAATCAGCTGGAACTACAATATCAACCAAGCCATCTAAATCTTTCCACAAAACTTTCGAAACTTTAACGAACCTTTCCACTTGTTTGTACCATTCCACTGGTTTTTCTCTCAATCTTGGGAAATCATTTGTAAATGATAATATATCCTGCCTTGACCATGGGACGTGAACAAACCCACCTCCTGGTACTTCTCTCATCGGATATATAGTGACGTCAGCTGTTTCTGCTCCTGTCTCCCTCACAGGATACAATGGTAAAGCCACCAAAGTCACTGTTTTATCCTCCTTCTTTTTAGCCCATATTCCTTTCCACCGATCCAACTCACCTCAACGCTTTAGAGTATTGACTAACTCTTTAATCTGAAAACGCCTTCCTGAAACATTCAAACTCTCCAAATCTTTGTCACTGAAATCTAATCTCTATTGAGCACATGCATCAAGCTATTTTGCGATCGCAAACAGTGCGAATCGCAAAAAAAGGCTGTCTGCGATCGCAAAAAAGCCTTAAGCAATGCATTAACAAAACATCGCAAAAATATAATAGAAATCGCAAATTTAGCGAATACCTATTTTGCATTTTCCCAAAATAGCAAATCGCTATTTCTGAATCGCAAAGATATGCATGAAAACTGGCAAATTGCGATTAAATAGGGATTCACAATTTAGCACATGCAAAAATAGCATAAAATCCATTCAGGTGGTAACCAGGTGAAATCAATTAAATCATGTGTGAACCATTGGCAAATGATATCAGAAGGCCTCAGAATGTTTCACAATGGCAGCGCTCTATGTCATGGCGAGGAGGATGAGGCTACGAGCAGCAGCACAGAGAAGGAGGATACAGGAGCGCATATTTAGAGTGCGTGTTACTTTGCTGGGGCAGACAGAGGAAGAGATCTATGACAAGTATAGGTTAAATGCAGACGTGATCTATGATCTGATAGCTGAATTAGATCCCCTACTGCAGCGTCAGACTCGCAGGACACATGCCATCCCCACTCATGTGCAGGTCCTATGTTCACTGCACCTCCTTGCGTCAGGTAGCTTCCAGGGTGTAATAACTGCAGCTGGAGGTGTATCACAAAGTGAACTATTGCGCTTTTTCAATTCATTCCTTGACGCCATGTTGACCAGGATACACCACCACATAAGCTTTCCATCAACCCCACAGGAATTGCAGCAAACAAAAATAGATTTCTATCAGGTAGCCCAATTTCCCCACATAATCGGTTGCATTGATGGGACGCATGTAGCCATTTGTCCCCCCTCAGTGAATGTGTACATTTACAGGAACAGAAAATCATACCATTCACTAAATATACAAGTCATTTGCAATTCTAAACACATCATAACTGACATAGTGGCTAGATTCCCTGGCAGTACACATGACTCATACATACTCAGACACAGTGGCATACACATGTCTCCTTGGTGGAGAATTGGGTGAAGGATACCTGCTTGGTAAACATATGTTACAATGTCATGCATACTCTGGGTACATGGTGAGACATAGCAATGAGTAATCTGTTACTTTCAACCCTGTAGGTGACAGCGCATACGCTGTGCGCTCATACATCCTGACGCCATACCTCAACCCAAGTACACCAAGTGAGCAGCGTTGCAATGCAGCGCACATCACCACTCGCAACGTCATAGAGCGCACCTTTGGCCTACTGAAAAGTAGGTTCCGCTGCCTCCACATGACTGGCGGTGCATTGCAGTACTGACCAGATACCTGCTGCAAAATTTTGCCACTTGTGCCATATTGCACAACATTGCGACTTCGAGAGGCATACCCGTTGAATTGTCTGACAGCGAGCCTGAAGAAGACAACCAGCCAGCCCAACCACCACAAGCAGCACGCGGGCCAAGCGCAGCTGAGGGAAGACAGAGACGTGCCGAAATAACACAGCATTATTTTTAAGGTGGGTAATGATGAAACAAGACACTACATGGTTCCATTGACATTTTAATTTATTCAAATAAGTTATTAGCTTGGGTTGTGTTAATGCACACATACCAGGCAGAAAATGTGCACACTTTAAGTCTTAACGCAATTGGATGATTTTGCCATGGCACTTGAACATCAGCCCAGACAAATTCATAATATGGTTACCTCACCAAATGAAATCATGTGCTCATGTCCACACTATTTACGGCGGCCACGCACTCCCAAAGCCCGTACAGGGTGCTGTGACACATCCCTGTCTGAGCACTCTGATACAGGAGTATTTCTTGTGCTGCGCCTCCTACATTCGGTCACTGGAGGCATGTTGCTACTGAGGCTATCCCCTCCACCCTTGGCACTACGGACAGCAACTGTAGTTGTTTGCATTTGCTCAACAGCATTGGTGACCTGTATCAGTCCCCTGGCCACATCACCACAGCATTGTGTCATTTCAACCTGCATGCCTACTGCACGGCAGGACAGTTGTGCAGTTGTGGAGCTTAGGCGGTTGATGGCCCTGGTGTATCCATCCATGCGGCCCAGAAATTGATGTTGTTTTTTGCTTTGGGTCAGCTGGTCTTCTTGCATCACTTTGCATAAGTCCTTGAGTGCCTGGGTCATGTCCCCAAAGTGTTGTGTGGTATCCCTCTGACCTTCCTGCACAGCTATTGTCAGCTGTTTAATGCTGTCACTCATCTCTCCCATGTTCTTTGCAAGAGATGAAAGGTGTGCCTGCATTGAACGCATGTGTTTGCATTGCAGGCGATGTACCCTCAACATTGCGTTCTCCAGCCCACCAAAGGAAATAGAACTGTCACCTTCAACAGCTCTCAATTGTGCACCTGCCCTGCACCTCCTGATGCGGATATTTCTATTCCGACCTAGGACACGTGGTCTTGATGTGTGTGTCTGCCCAAACTGTGCTGTTGGAGGGTCAGGTTGGCTATCCTCTTCCATTTCAAATGCAGGCAATGGTGGGCCTGTGATCCTGCGTCTTGTGGGTGCAGGTGTTGTGGGTGCAGGTGACACTGCGAGGTCCTCTGATGACTGTGGCTCACTATCCAGGGGTGCATGACCTTCACTGTCATCTGACTCCTGCGCAAGTGCATCTGTGATGTGAAACAGTGCAATTTCAGTATTCAAAAAAGGACATGTATTTCATCTTGCACTTAGTATTATCATGTTTAGGTATTACTCAAAACACTGTGGGGCATATTCTCAAGAACTTGTGATAATCATCGCAAATTTAGCTTAACGCAACTTTGCATATCGCAGTCCATCGCGAGAAAATAACACCATCTTAACGTCCAATTCCCAACCCCTCTGCACCATGCGATAACAGCATGATAACCCGCCAAATGACCGCGTAAAAACCAACGCGATAAACAAAAAATGCGAAACACGATCGCCCAAAAAGTTGCGATGCCACAAAGCGCGATACCAAAATCAGCGAAAACCAGCGACAGTCCTGCAATACCCACGCGTCATATGTGAAAATGCACTATAAAAGCAATTAAAAAACAAACCTCAAAACCAATCCAAACTGCGTAGCACCATGGATGCACCCGGACCAAGTGCAGGGGACAAGCCGAACTCCACAAGCCCCACGGAGGACCAGCATGGAACCCCCTGTTCGGGGGAGGGCAAGGAGAAGAGGAAGAGGAAGACGGGGTTCAGTCCGCAGGAAGACCAGATCACGGTCACGGAGGTGATAGAACACCACCAACTTTTCGTCACCTCCACTGCGTCATTGGGAACACAAACGGAAATATGGCAGTCCATCGTCACCAAAGTGAATGCAGTCGGAGTGTCGAGGAGGTCAATGGAGGATGTCAAGAGGCGCTGGCATGAAGTGCACAGCCAAACCAAACAGAAACTCGCTGCCAACATGAAGGCAGCAAAGGCGACTGGAGGTGGGAGTCCTGCGCCACAGGAGGAGCTGGATGAGCTGGAGGAAATGGTGGCCACAGTCATCAGTGTGGAGACGGTGCAAGGAGTTGGGGGCCTGGACACAGCCCGAAATGACCTGACCCAACAGCAACAGGGTGAGTAACAACCAGGGACTGGGGGGACGGGGGCAGATGGGCACAATGGCACACATGCACAATCATGTGCAGCACACTGCACACCCGCAATGAGTGTGGAACATGTCCCTGATACCCTTGGCACACTGCAGCACACATAGAAACACCAAGTAGGCCCCTCGTCCACAATGTGCACAAATGGGCCCCCTCCATATCACCAATGCCACAACCTTCCCATGCACATGTGCTGAATCCAGAAAAGCAGCGGCTCTGTGAGCCACACTGACAATGCAAGTGACACTGCATGACAGATAGCATGGCTGAAGTCACAATACATGACATGGTGCGCGAGACGACACTGAGGTGGCTGAGTGTGGACCACATCCGTAAAGGAGCCGGTCACACTCTGACACATCCATGTGCACCTACGACCCATGACGTCAAGAACACATCTGCAGACAAACAATGCACAAGAGTACCAAATATCTCCAGTAGCATAAATGACCCAAGTCGCAAACATCCCAGCCCCGCGAAAAGCACACAAGTCAAATGCACACCGACTCAAAAGGATAAGGGTCCGCCAATGCAGAGCTGCAGGGGCGAATCGCCAACAATGCAGCACACACACATAGCAATCACAGTACATCAACATTGACGACGATGTGGGACAGAGTGCAACCCCTACACCACAGGACAGAGGACACAACTGGTGCTTCTCGTGCGTAGAAACTGGCCAATCACATCTGGCAATGCATGACACTGTGAGATGATAATGTACGAGTACAACCACACATCCGTCATGTAGTCGAAATGTCCACTGACTCCCATCAAATAGCCAGCTACACCAAAACAGTCACAATGTACACCGTCATGCGGTCTGAATGTAAACATCCACAATGAGTCAACATACATGGAACACACTGTTAACCTGCATCTCCCCTTACATTGCAGAGGGACAACCAACACCTCCTGCAGAGCAGACCACACATCTCTTCAGTGATGATGAAGAGGACACCCTGCCCATTTGCCCAGACACACTCCAACGGCTCGTGGCCAGCCTCCTCACCCCACCTCCAGGAGCAGGGCAGCCCACACCCTGCACAGACCACACAGCAGGAAGCACACACCACCACGGCTGCCTCCCAGGACCCCCACGACCAACACATGGATTTCAAACGCCGTGTGTTAGGGTGCCAGGAGAAGATGGCAGATCAGCTGCGGCTGGGTTTCGACCTCATGGCAGCCAAACTCGATGCCATACGTGGGTGCCTGAGTCCCATCAGGGAGCACCTACAGTCCCTAACGGATACCCACTGTCCGCACCATGCCCACCAACAATCCTTGGCTGACATCGCTAGTTCCATTACTCGGATACAAGAACCGTCTAGGCAGATAGGCTCCAGCGATGACAGCACAGAGTTGGCACAGATGCGGAGGACAATGGAGACCATGGAGCCGATGCAGGCTGGAAGTATGGCTGCCACTGCTGAACACCAGCGAGATGTAGCTGCGATCTTCCCTGCCTTGCAGATCCTCATCTTGCCACTGCTGCCACTGAGCCTGTTCCAGATGACTGCTGCAGGAACCTCGACACACACATCTCCGACCCCTGATGTGTCAGTGGCACACAGTGATGCAGCCCCATCGCCTTCGCACCCTGATGTGTCAGTGGCACACAGTGATGCAGCCATTACACCGCCACACACACCGGACACACCCGACACAGAAGAAGTATCAGAGGAGTAAGATGTGATGGTAATTACTGTGTGAGGAAGGAGGCAGTAGCATCCATAACCTCCATATGGCTTGCCCTGCCTAGCTCTGCCCCATGCATCATGCCCTGGGACAACCTTTTCCACTGCCCCTGGAACACTCTGCGACATTCACCCGGACCCCGACACGGACTGCCATATCTCCACTGCTTGACAATTACACAGCAATCCTGCTGCGGACTGCACTCCCACTCTTCCAAATCACTTTTCAATCCCCAAAGGACTCTGGTTGGCCCACCACTGGGTTTCCATGTTATGTGGGCTTGGATGGCCATGTACAGCTCCCACTCCGTCATTCACCAGAATATGAATAAAACATTCGAAATCATGCAGATGTGTCATGACTATGTTCACTCACGTATGGAAGTATGGCTGGATGTAGGTACAATGATTGCACAAGAAGGTACACCCTGGTAAATAACATCAATGCGCATGTTCATCCCCGAGACACATGGCCAATTGGATGACTGTGAAGGTGGGTACTGGCTGTGTCCCCATTGCACATTAGCAACCATCTCACAACCCCCCAACATAGGCACAAGTCCATGTATTGAATAGGGCTGTGTGTAGGAATGACCAAATCGGTAGCAGGCCAGAAGTGGTGTCCTACATCACATGTGACGACAGAACTTCACGTCCCATACCTACTCACACACATCTGTGTGGACACATTCTGTAATGATTCATAACATTGCTCAACATGGTCAGAGGTTGGACACCATACTCACATTGCTGAAGACACGTAAGAGCACAGGTCTACCAGCAACTATCCCAAAACAATGTCTGGCTCACAGAGGTGGAGCTGTCAGAAGGGACCCACCCCCATTGTACATGCGTCAGTCAGTTCCTCCCTGTGTAGGGACGATGCTCATTGTGGCACACGAGTGGTCAATCTAATCAACACTCATCACAGTTAGACACCAGTGGTGTTGCGTAGACTTTATTGGCATGTGCGTGTCAGTACGGACAAGGCAACAGGCACAATAGGCAGGGACATGCTTAAGACACTTACACGCAGCATGGGAACATGTTGAGGTGCAGGGAATGGGGAGGCAAAAATGAACCCCAATCATCACGGATGGCAACGGTCTCAGCCCACCTTGCCTTGCTGGACGAGTCATGTGTTGTTTGGTGTCTGCCCATTGCCCCGTGTGAGGGGGCACGACTTAGAGCCCGTGGGGTCTGCATAGTGCTCTGCCACCCGACTGCGCCGACTGTCTGCTCTGCTGACAGTGATCAGGTGAAAGGGTCCGACAAGTTCACATGTTGTGCTACATTGCCATGTGTGTACTCTCCCCCCCAGCAGTGTGTCCGACTTGATAACGTTGCCAAACGACGCTGTGCTGCTCGAACCATGGAACTGCATCACCTAGCACAGGTGTGTGTACACACGCGTAGTTCCACACACATGCATTCAGAGTCCAGACGAAGGCAGACATGTCCTCTGTTGTGGTGGGATATGTGAGCATTCCCCACGATGCTACAAGGTGTTGGAACCAGTGCTGTGGGTGACAATCCGATGTGGCTGCAGGGACGTAGTTACTCGTCCATGAATGCCAGGGCAGCTTCATGGGCAATGTGTTCCAATAGTACGTCGTTGTCGGGTTCAAGGAACACCAGGGTGAGCCAATCCATTAACTGGTCCGGGCAGATGTGCTCAGTCCACGCCGTTTCCCCAATCCGCAACACAGCCCAATAGGGGAGCGCCTGGATGTGGTCACTGCACACGAGGAGTTGTGGAATCTCCCATGCGCAACTGCCAGCACATACGCCAAGGATCAGTGCATCCCATGCACGGCTATCCAGGTGACACTCCTGTTGGTGGGCCAACAGGGGGCGCACTGTCAGGTCATAATCCAATTCAGCTACGGTTGCGTTGGATAGGCAGACCTCCATGGGCCACTCGAATGTGCATGATCTCCAGTGGAACCAGGGCTGGACGCAGGTGACGTAGGCAAGACGGAAACTCAGACGGAAACTGAGTCGCAACACTGCCATTGGCAGGGATCCCAACAGATGCAGCATTCGTGCACGGTACAGTTCCACGTGACAGGGGTTGTGCATGTGCCCGGGAATGCCGGCCATTGCGTTTGTTGGTCTTGTGGCGCTGGCACTCGTCTGACCGGCGGGTGTTCGGTGGACGATATGCCACAGCTCTGGGCAATGAGTCGTATGTGTGTGCAACGTTTGGACGTATGGGTAGTTCTTGACAATGTGTCAAGGGCATCCCTTGCAGGTGTCGGTCGTGCAGGGACAAGTGTGTGTGGGGTGTGGGTATGTTGGTGTTTCATTAGCGCAGTTCGTGGTGTGGGAGTCGTCGGAGGCTGGTATGGTATCTCACGCAGGGTGTGCCAGCCGCATTCAGGACCAAGGTCGGCGGTTTGGTTGGCCTTCGGCCTTGTGTGTTGAGACAAAGGAGCTTTCATTCCTGATTTTCGTCTGACTACTGCTCGAATGTCTTAATTGTGATGTGGACTTTGCGCTGACTTTGATGCCAGGCCTGTGATTTGGGGTGCGCAGATTTCGAGACACACGCAGCTGTTGGCATGTTTGCATGAGCCAAGGGCCCGATTGGCCTTGCGCTCCTTGTTCAGTCTCTCTCTTTCTCTGTTTCTTTCTCTCTCTCTCTCTCTCTCTCTCCCTGTCCTTTGATGGGTGCCTGACACACCTTCTTATCTTGGATATTGTCTTGCAGGCTGTGAGTCACAGATTGTCCAGGGATGCCCCGCCATGACTCCTCAGAATAGTTGTTTGGTGACGAATTAGAATGTGACATTTTGTTTGGTCTTTCAATGGTGTATGTATGAATCAGGATTTCAGTGCTCACATGTATGTTGATTGTTGCAATTGTGCGACATCAGGCGGGTGCTTGTGTTCATGTTTCCGTGCAGTTGATGTGCTGTGTCTCGGTCCGGGGGAGGTGCCCATGGTGGGGCCCCGGGTGGCGGGGGGTGGTGGTCCTGGGGGTGGGGGCAGTGGGTGTTGTGGCCCTCTTGGGTGTCCGGCACGCATGTTCAGTGGCTCCATGGCATCTGTTGCCCTCCTTCAGGTGTGGCTCTGGGCTGGGCTCCATTTTGTGTTGCAGGCTGTGGTCCGACTTTGCACCAGGTCAGAGCAGGTGTTAGATTCCTGCTGCTAACGCGCCTTATCGCCTGTTTTGTGGTCTTATCGCTGATGAGGCTGGTCGTTGAGAATGTTGAGGTGTGGTGTTGTCGCTGATTTTTGCTCGGGAACGCCTACTCTGCATCTCATTAGCGATAGTTGCAGGGGTCATCTGTGGCGATGTTTTTTGAGGATGCTTTCGCAGGTAAACTGGTGTTATAGGCTGTTAGCACCAGCTTGTGAATGTTGCGATACATTTATCTCGACTTTGGCTGCGATAAAGTGCCGTTAACTCGACGATAGCTCCTTGTGAATATGCCCCTGTGTGTAGAGACATTAAACTTGCTTGTCACAATTGATTGCACCTATGCTGGTTTGCTTCCCACTTGCCTTTCAAAATTGATTTGATGACCGCTATTCCCATAATGCATTGGTGTGTTACAAGTAAAATATGGACATGAGTACTATTTGCTACACTAACCCGGATCTGATTTACTGAATTAGTTTAGTTAATCTAGCATTGTATGGTCATTTGCATGCATCTTACCTTGGGAAGTACTGGGCGGTGCTGAGGAATCGATCGACGTGACTACAACAACTGCCTCAGGCTGAAGGGTCGACTCCACCAGGTCGTCTAAGGCTGTGGGTGCTGTTTCTGTGGATGGTCCTCCTCCAGTTTTTTTAGCATCAGCTAGCCTTGCAGCAACCCTTTCCTTGGCCCTGCTCCGCAGGTCATACCACCGCTTGCGCAGATCCCCAATGGAGCGCTGGGTGACCCCCACTGCGCTGATTTTTGATTCTATTCCCAGCCATAATTTTCTTTTTTCAGACTCTGGGACATGCAGTGATTGTTTTCCAAAAAGTTTATCATGGCTCTTCACAACTTCCTCAATGAGGATTTCCAGCTCCTTTTCACTGAACTTCATCTTTCTTTTCCACTCCTTCTGGGGTGTTTCTGATGCCATGCTGGAGAATTGCACAGGTTCTGATGTTCAAAATATCCTCCTAGTGCTGTTCTCCTGCATTCTGCCTCCTCCTCCCTCTCAGTACACAGGTATCAGCATGGAATGACTTACTTCATGCTTGTGACATCATCATTCTGATCCTGAATTATAGAGTCGCTATTTGTGATTCTCTAATAGCATATTCGCTAAAAAAAGCGATTCGGTATTATGAAATCGCTAATAGTGATTGCGAGTATTACCGAATCACAAAAAATTACCGATTTTCTTGGTGCATTGAGTTTTGCGATGACCAAATAGTGATTCGGTAATAATCGCTATTTGGGAATCGCACATTTGGATTTTGATGCATGTACCCCTATGTCTTTTGTAAAGCTTTAGACTTTTCTATGTCAGCTCCATATGTTTGTACAATTTCAGCAAACTTCTCATGGAGGCTTCTCCCTTTCCTTGTAATGTTTTTGCACATAAAAAGCAGTTCTTCATCCCGACATTTACCTAATCTTTCTGGACTGATTGTACCTAAAATCATTTCTTCCAAATCTGCTTTTAACTTGCTTACATCTATGCTTGAGTCATTATTTTGTATACTACAATCAGGTGCTATTTCCTTTATCCATTCATCTAATTCTTCTGGAGATGGACCTAATGATCTCTGAGTATCCTCGCCTGTTTCACTTCTTGATCCACCTGAAGTAGGTGTCACTCTTTTCTCAATCTGTAATAACCTGTTTGGATCCAGATATATACCTCTTTTCGGGATTTTTCTGAAACATTAATGGTTCTGATTCTTCTCCTGTAAATAAACTCACATTTTCTCCACTATTTTCAGTCAATCCTTGATTTATCTCATTTTTTTTCTAAACTGCATGAACTCCACTCGTATTTCTATTAGGTATCGTTAAAGCATGCACTCGAGAAACTCCTTGTCCATCATTGTATAATGGAACAATTGGACCATTAGTCACTGGAACTGACAAAACATCTGGGTTCATTGGTGTTATCACTCTTGGCAACTCTTCTCTAACTGGATTTTGATTCTGACTTACACTTACGGATGTTTTCTCTTGAGGCACTTCTATTTGAATTAACGTAGCACTTGTTAAAGTATTTGTCTCTACTCTGTTCTTCTTGATAAGGTGGAGGTCTATCCATCAATAATAAATTTTTCTTTTTCTCTTTACATTTTTCTCCTTCATTAGTCTCAGCAACCATAACTGGAAACATTCTTGCTCCTTCTGCTATGTCTTTTCTCCACAATTTCTTTTGAGCATCCCATTTTGCTTCTGAATATCTACTCACAGTATTCTTGTATCTAGTCTGATACCTATCCCTTTCTCTTTTGTATGCCTCGTGTTCCCATTCTTCAAGAGCTTTGTACTGCATAGGTCTAGGATTAGGTCTCAAATTATTAATTTGTCTCCTTAAATTCTCTAGAATTCTAGGATTTAAAGTCCCATTTTCTGGAAATGCTAAATTACCATCTCGCTCAGTATATTTCATCCAATTTTCTAACCATGTACACGTATGATAACCCCTTTCTAATGACATGTAAGAGGTGGGAGTCCCTTCAGGAGCTACAGGAATTACTTTAATAGGTATCGGCTCATCTTTACTAAATAGGGTTTTTAACAATTTTAATAACTTCATCATTCTCTACGCTAACATAAACCTATATAAGTAAAATCTACAACAATTCTTTTCGGTGCTATGATTCTCTGCTAGCAATCAAAATTAATCATGCTGTCCAATCCCAGCGCGGCTCACAGCAACTAACCAATACCAGCGCAGCACTTGGTGACGATTTCTCAGCAACTGACCAATACCAGCGCGGCACCTTGTGATGTCAGTTTAACTCCAGCGACTGACCCTCCCTTTACAAAATCTGCGTTTGCGTCTTTACAAGTCTTCGAAAAAACAAAACAAAATAAAACAACTTATCTGCCCCACTAAAAGAAAAAAAATCGATGGAATCATATACTCTAAGAACTCTTTCGCTTCCAGCAAAATCTCGACCAGCGCGATTTTACCCTCACTCAAGTAAAAACCCTCAGGACTTCTCCAAATGCGCTTTCCGAAGGTACCCAAATAGATCTTCACTATTCATACTTCAGGAGAGGAGTTGGCCTAACGGCTAGGGCGGTCGACCTCGAATCTGGGGAACTGGGTTCGAGTCTCAGCAATGACGCTGAACATCCTGTGATTCTGGGCAAATCACTTAATCTCCCAGTGCCTAACAAAAAAATGAATGTGTCCTCATGTAACGCAACTGGTGCTATGTAAAGCGCTCTGATACCCGAATCGGGTCGAGTTCGCGCTATATAAAACTCTGTAAAAAAAAAAAAAAGATTCCCAGTGCAAGTACCGACAATACGACCATTGCTCAGCACTGCATCAACAGCAGACAACTCAACTTAGTGTATGCCACACTAAGACTGCTCTTAGGCTTATCCCGGGATCTTACGCCACAACGGACCCGTTTACTTCCATTAAGGTCAACGACGGACCACAACATATAACATAAAGGTACATAGTCAATAAACGTCTGTCTCTAAATTCCGTCTCTTCATTACCTAGTATATTTAGTCTAAACTAACCATCCGATGACACTACCAGATACTGATCCAGCTGAAGCGTTGGTAAATTTTTAAACTCATTTACTATATCTCCAATATATCTTGAACAAAACTTTATTTTAATTGTGAGTTTGGGCCCATAGAAACTCGATAACCACTTACAAACATCTGGTCCTCCGACAGATCTTTAGTAGAGCTAATAGGGACTCAGATAATAAGAAACGGATGCTATTTCCTTCATGTGGACCTATAATAAAGGAAAGCCTGACCAACAACAATAGTCACAATATACATTATGTCAAAATAACTAATTAATAAAGACAAACGCTGAAATACTTATCAAGTCACTTTTCTCTAATATTTCAAAATATGAATGGTCATAATACAAAGTACATTTAGAATACAAGTTCTTGTTAATTCAATGTTACAGATTAAATCACAATAACTAAAATAATACAGTTCATGGCAAATACATCATAAATCAATAGCAAGTGTGAGAGAAGAGAAAGAGAGACAAAAGAATATTAGAATGCAATTTCAGAAATTCATACGAACCTAAGATCAATGAGCTAATGCACAGCGTGCAATAATCAGCTACTACCAGTTCTTTTCTCACGGTAATAAATATACCCCAAACGTTCACAAATCCAACCCCCTAATGTTTCAATTTCACAGTTCTACACATTTTTATTGGTTAGATTCATGAGGTGATCATCTTCCAAGCCCGTTCATCCGAGATTCATGTTAGTCCATTGTTAAAGTGGATGTCATCATCGCTCTTCTGAAGCAGGAAAAGATATTGAAAATGTGTCCATATCCTCGTGCTCGCTTCCTCGTCAGCTTGCAACATAGTCGATACAATTATTCATAAAAAAAATTACTCTAACCATAGGAAGGAAATTCGAGTGATATGTTTGTGCACAGCTTAAACAAATAAATCAGCATTTTAGAAATAATGAAGGATAAAATACATTCTTCTGAGGCCTGTGTTAGGGAAAAATGAAATATCTCTAGCAGGGTTTGAGGCCTTTATGGAGAAACCATAAAACCAGTGTTTTTCTGAAGAATAAAACACACTTCAGTTAAGAGAACACAAGCAATACATAACAAATTCAATATTCAAAGATTCATTATTCTAATTAATCTCATAAGTATAATCAAAATCTCAAAACATGAACTTAATAATTAATCAGTCATTTTTTGTTATGGCAAAGAAAACAAAATCATTGACATTTTACTCTAAACATTTTCTCTATCATTATTTTCAAAGTTTTACTTGTAAATTTTTCTTAGCACTTTATCAAGTTTTCTCTCATTATTATTTTTAAAATTCATTCATTGAATCACTTCACATGTTTATCTATGCTCTCTATACGTTTATTATTGCAGTTTTCCTACATTAAACGTGTTGTTTTTCTTGCACATTTTCACGTTGTACTTTTGAAAGTTTCACATGTTAATAATTTTACACACTATTAGTATTACTTATAATTAACATACTTATGAGCAGATTTGATCAAACAAAATTATTCGCAAACAATCATGCTTCATCACCTTCCTTATACATGTATACACTCCATGTACTTATGTATCTACATATTTACTTTACTCCTACTGTAAAATAAAACAAATTTTAAAAAATTGCGTCTCTCCAATGCACTACCTTAGGTTTCACCCTATACCTTTCTCAATACATTCTTTACCGCCACCTCTGGCTCATCCCAAACCTCATTCTACTACTATGATCTCCAAAATAACCCTTTTAAGACTCTTCCCGGCTCTATCCCTAGTTGCATCACCCCAAACCTAATTTTACTACTATGATCTTCCAAACAACCCTTTCGGAATTCTTCAAGAGGATGTGGCCTAACGGTTAGGGCAGTTGACCTCGAAGCTGGGGAGCCGGGTTTGAGTCACGGCAGGGACGCTCAACAGCCGGTGATTCTTGGCAAATCGCGTAATCTTTCCATGCTTAACAAAAAATAATGTGTCAGTCTGTAACGCAACTGGTGCTCATGTAAAGCGCTCTGATACCTTCGGGTCTAGTTTGTGCTATATAAAAAACCCAACACACAAAACCCTCCTTAGACTCATCCAAAAATTATTTTTACTACCATCAGGGCACAAGTGCTAAAAAAAGAAGGGGGGGACTAACCTAGTTAATCAGTATGCAAGTGGCCTCGCGGCGCGTGGCATCGCGGCGTGTGACATCACAGCGCGTGACATCACAGCGCATGACATCACAGGAACTGGCATCACAAGAAGTGACATCAGATCTTAAGCCCTCACATATATGTTTAGCAGTTGTATCACGAGTACATTTCGAGCATACTTGCAAACCCTCCTGATTTAGGCAGAAGATTCACACTTTTGTAAGCTTCACATAAAACAATGTTACCTTTTATCAGCGTTAAGTTTTCTCTAGCCATAGTGCTTTAAAAGAAATAGTGATATATAAATTATTACAACGCCTCCTCAGGGGTATAAGCGCTATATAAATGCTATTTATTTTGTGCAAATGCTGGGAAACATCAACACATCTGAAGTTTCTACAGTGCATGCATATCTCCTAAACAGAGCCTGAACAAAGTTAAAAGCTGCCTCTCTTCAGTATGTGTGAAGTGCTAACAAGGTGTGAGCCTTTGTTTCCCCTCTGCTGCATTTGCATCAGGTGTGAGGCTCCTGACTGCTCCCAGCCAGGAGACTCCAACAAAAGGATGCCTGATGACCCCTCCGATTCGGCCTTTGTTATGGCCTAGCAGGAGTCAGAACTAAGAGAGCACCGTCCCCGCCTGCACGTTGTTGCAGATAGAAAGCAGATAATAGCGTGCAGGCGCTGCAGGATGTATCCCGGTGTTTGTAAATTACACCGGGACTAATTCAGCATATTTTACAGTGGGGCCACACTTCTTGGCAGGGTGGACGGTGTCCACCCTGTGAAAAAAGTGGGGGGACGCCATCCACCCGCGTGTACCCCCGACTTGTGCCCTGACTACCATGATCTTTCCAATACATTTCGAGAGACTCTTCCCTACTCCATCTCTCCTTTACTCACCCCAAACCTCCTCAAACTACTATGATCGCCCAATAAACACTTTCTAGACTCTTCCCTCCATTATCTTTTTCAATCCAACTAACAGACTCACATGTTCACCGCTCAAATTAACTCATATTTTCCTATACTAATTCATCACTAATCCTTTTGGGTTCCGGAGTAGCGTGCTGCTCACCAAAAAAAACGTTTTGACACCTTGTCAGGGGTAGTAAGTGGTATATAAATACAATTACAAATGCTCATCGCTGCTTGGAGGATAAGCCTTTTCAGGGGAGGCAGGGCTGGCTTTTGGCATGGACGAGCTGGGTTTAGGCCCAGAGCGCCAATCCTCAGAGGGGCGTATGGAACGGTCTGCATGAATGTCTTGCAGACAGCTGGGTCCCTCTCACTTGGTTCAAATGACTCAGATTAAACTGCTCTTATTTTAGTTGCTGAAGGGGACATTTTACGCCCCATTAACTCCTTATCTGCCCTCACCTCCTGCAACTACGCACCACCAACACCGCCCTCTGCCCTACCAACAACTTGCCACTAGTGTGATCAAGCTAAGACGCCAATCGGTGCTTTGATATTATACTAACTGACGAACACAAAATGGGCACCCTGCTATCCCCTTTTATTCACTAACTGCAGAGAGGGGGGCACATTTCTTTCCGCCACAGCGCTATCCGAGCAAGGGCTGGTTCTGTGTAGAAGCATACACATTCAATCAGAAGCTGCTCCGAGGTGAACCAACATTCTGGGGGGAGCACTGTTCCCTCTCTCTACAGAAGTCCTGAAATCTCTTTTTTATCACATAAAGTAGCATTCTGAAACGATCCTCCTAAAAAAACGCTTAGAGCGAAAGGGGAGAGAGGGAGGTAAGTGCCCGTTTTAAGACGATGCAGCCGGAGGTTTGATGTTTTTCCTAAATAAAAAAAGCTGAAACTATGCGCCCCTCCAAAGAAGGCTAACTCAGCGGCCATCTTGGATCGGCCTGACTCCTCTTCCGGCAACAGCAAGTTGCTATATAATAACTATCGTTATTCTTGAGCAGCGTAATAAGGCCTGTCAAACGATCGATGAGCTGCCGGCGCACTTGAAAAGAAAACGGTACTTTTCCGTTTTAAACGATGTTTCCGAGAGGTAAGAGAAACCAATGGGCTTCTTTGTCAAGTTAAAAAGAGCTTATTTCGTTTAATACTTTCTGGTCGGGTTGCCGCTGACACTTTGCGTTTCCTTCTGAATACATCAGTATGTCCGTTTTTTTTGTTTTTTAAAGAAAGGAGCATTGTTTGTTAATCACAACTAAAAAGGTCCACTATATCATACACGCCAATCGACCCGAATCAGGCGGTAGACTGCCGATTATTATTTTTGTAGTGGCTAAAAACGGCTGAAACTGCATCTGTTTCAATAGAAATCAATGGGGGAAATCCATTCCCCCGATGTTTTTTTAAATGTCCCACTTTCCTGTTCTAAAATGTCGGCTTGTATGTACTTGCGCTAAAGCGTCGATGGATTTCTCCGTCGCCAGTTTATTCAGTCGGTGTTTTGTCTAGTCCCTTTGTGGGCGTGGCTTTTTTTTGGCCACGGGAGCGCGGTTGCTGCCTGCGGGCTGATGGGAGAACTGGTCATCACTTTGTAGCGAAAGTAAACGCGTCCATCGAAGTGTTCATCTTCCCTAATTCACAACTAACTATACGTTACGGCAGATCGCGTTGCGAGTGAGCTTCCTCTGTGGGGAGGAAGAACCGGAGAGTCCACATTATTCCCCACCGGTAAGGGAGGTACCCTTTTAACGAACTAAGCAGATTCTCCCCACGAGACTGATTAGCAGGCCTCCTGCCCCCTGGATTGAGCTGCTCATACTTCCCCCGACGACGCGGCCGGTTCCCTGGGCAACCACAATCTTTCCCGAGACCGGTGTTACCCCCACCCTGGTTACAACTTCCCCGTCATCCATATCCTGACTGAACGCCTAACATATAAAAAAAAAAAACGAAGATAGCATCTCTACTCAGGATAGCTTATCTAACCCTTCTAGAAACAGATCAACACTACAAGCCTGAGATCCAGCAAAGCCCCGCCCTCGTAAGGCATAGTAGCCAGCATCCACCACTTCAAGAGGCATTGATCAACAATCTATCAACTCCCACGCAGCATATCAGGTGCCACACGGTTTACACTGCTCTATGTATATAACCTGGAGTGAAAAGGCACGTTGATGTAAACAACTAATAGGTATCACCACCACCTACTCCCCTTAGACTGACAAAACAGGAAAAGACAGTCCACTTCCTCCAATCTGGCCTTGACCAGCAAAAACAGGAAGAGAAAGTCCACTTCCTTCAATCTGCTTATGTCCACCATCACCTTCCGCTCTGAGTTGAAGATGAACAGTTCAACAGATGCCTCCATGCTTTACCGGTACTACAGTCCTGGGTACTCTTCGAGATATCCAAGTGCAGTACCACATGTGATGTTAGGAGTTTTTATTATAAATTGAAGTTTTCTTCCTTCAATGGATGGACTCTTAGTCCTGGTTGGGATTCACAATATCACGAATCTGGTTCACCTTCTCAGGTTCTGCAGTTCAGAGACCTTTGAGCCCTCTGGTACAGGTTCTGTGACCTTTACCAATTGCCAGTTCTGGGACCTTAGTTGGTTCTCCTTCTCCGGTTCTAGACTTCTTTCTTCAATCTATGGCCATTTGCTCTGGTTGTGGGCCTCTGTTTTTCCGGTTCTTGACTCTCAGTCCCATTTATTTTTAACGATTTTCTTTTATTTACTGGTTCTAGACTCAGTCTCAGTTCTATGGGCTCACAGACCCCGTTGCAGGATAATCTTCCCAGTCCGTGACTCACTGAAACCTCCCCTCCAGGTTTTGGGACATTTGTCCCCTCTTGGTTCTGGGACCTTAGTCCCCTCCTGGTCCTGGGACCTCCTTGTCCTCTCGCGGTACAGGTTGTGAGAGTTTTGTCCCTTCTGATTCTGGGGCCTTTGTCCCCTTCCGGTCCTGGGACCTCCTTTGTCCTCTTCCGGAACGGGTTGTGAGACCTTTATCCCCTTCTGGGGCCTCTGTCCCCATCCGGTCCTGGGACCTCCTTTGTCCTCTTCCGGAATGGGTTGTGAGACCTTTATCCCCTTCTGGGGCCTCTGTCCCCATCCGGTCCTGGGACCTCCTTGTCCTCTCCCGGTACTGGTTCTGAAACCTTTGTGCCCCTCTGTTTCTGAGACACTTGACTTCTCTTGGTTCTGGGGTCTTTCCCCCTCCTTGGGACCTTCATCCTTTCCTGGTTCGTGGACCTTTGTCCCCTCCGAGACGAGCAGGTACTAGTTGTGGGACGTTTGTCCCTGTTAAAGGTCCTATGACCTGCTACTAGGTTGCTGTCGCGGTTTTAGACTCTCAGCTCTAATTTTAGGTTCTCTACCACGATCTTGATCTCTCTCTCGACCGGTTCTAGGCTTTCCCGGTTCTGGACTTAGTTAGACGGAGATCTTAGACTCTAAGTCCCATTTCTGGTTTTGTTTCAACAGACTTTACACATCGAGTTGACAAGACTGCTGCTGAACTAGTACGTCTTTTCTCACAAGGAAACTTTATCTTCCTATTCCTCATTTGGTGAAAAGGAACAAAATATAAAATCCATAAAGTGGCACTGTAGCTTACTTAGCGCTTTTGTGTAATCCTTGGCGTCAATCAGTTGCTTCGTGGCTTCACAGTAGCTGTAAACTGACCAAGAATTGTTGCCAGAATTCTAGGGCTACACTATGTTTGTCACAACTCTGCTGCTGCACTACAGCAGTCTCCTTTCCAATACCTCATACCCTGTCTGTGATCCCGAGGCTTTTCTGCGCAATTTAAAATAAATAAATAAATAACTCTCATATAATGTTCCGACTTGGAACAAGAAGGCACAGTTAATAAAGTCGATAAATACCTGAGATTAAACGACCAACGTTGGTACGCTTGAAATGTACATACTCGAGATGACTTTACGCGATGAAAACTGATTGCATGAGGAGCTGATAACACCGATGCGTGCGCCTAAAGATGAAGATGCTTGATAAGCGTCTTACTTGGATCGCGTTACACTAACAAACATTTCGGTAAAGAAATTGCTCATCCCAAGATGGCCGCTGGGAGCGTCATCACGTTTAGGACGTCTCTACGTCAGACTTGCTGCAGTCCCTCAAGTCTCTAATAACATCAGCTTCACTTCATGGAGACACGATGGATAGAACGTTGGGACAATCACGCGACTGTGCTCGCTCAGAAGGTAACTGCCACATGTAGTTCAAGAACATTCAATCTGTTTTTGTTCAAGCACGGTAATTTAAAATAAAGTACTTTTGTACCTTTCTTGTACTGCAAAACACCAACGCACTATCTCCAAGATGGGAAAGGCACTCAAACAGCTGCAGAGTTCCTGGTTGCGGCGCCTTTATGCTCTCATCTCTCCTTAAGTACAAATCGGTCGCACGCAGAGTAGCAATTGAGTTACAGTTAGTGACTAATTAGACTGCCGTTTTAATGATGCAGAGGACGCTTGCCTCGTGAGAATTTTCCTTCTCTTCACATTATGACAACTGTCAAACACCATTTAACAAGGCCGGGACCCGATCCTTGCCCCCGATCAGCAGTAACAAGTGCAAGTCTTTAGAGTGCCGACATTAATGACCACTTTCAAACAGGATGAATTAGCGTCGGAGTTTAACTTGTTCTAGTTTGACAATTACATAGTGTAAATACACCATCTAGTGGCGAACAGTTTAAATGACGCATGCAGGGATAAATAAGCTTTGATAAGTAACTGACTCACGATTCAGGCGAGTGAGGTGAGAAGTTTGTTTCTTTTTCCTGTCAGCAATGTAAATAACGCCTTGTACCTGCGATTGTTTTCTTTTTCCGGTGTTCCTCTAGTTTATCTTGTTTCCGGAAACATCTGGGAAATACTTGCGGCAGGTTTAACACATTGCTGAGATTTGTAGCCACGTTGCTGGCAGCAGGTGGGTGGGCTGCCTTGTTGTCTTAGTGCGAGGTGCTGCCAGGGATCAGTAATTGACTCACGGTTGGGGAAAGTACACTTTTCTTTTCTTAGTTTCGTTTCTTTTGAGTTTCCCCTCGTTTGTCCGCTTTCTTGTTTCTTATGATCACGTTACTGGCAGCAGATAGGTGGACCGCCGTGGGTTCTTTTTGCGAGGTGCTGCTCAGGCTGTGTTTGATGGTTTCCTCTCTGGTCTGGTCAGCTAAATCGTCGCCAAATTGTAGTGGATGAATGACAGGATACTTCTGGTTGGTTACATGTAGGTTTATTGTAGGACACAGCTGAGTGCACACCTCGCCAGCTGACCAGACCATCAACTTGCCAGGTCACGCTCGCCTTGTCTCGGTAAGGCCAATGCAGAAACGGACGTTCGCCTGGCAAGTCACGCTCGCCTCGGCAAATCCAATGGTGAAGAGAGGCACCCGACGGCTACCTCGTCTTATTCTGAGTGTCGGAAATCGGAGGACAAGATGCAGGAGAGCAACACTGCAGGAATGATAAAGCAGTCCTCGGCAAGGAAGGAAACTGCTCCTCCGTTAAATCAATCGGTATAATCTTCAGGAAATCGAAGGATATGAACAAATCCAAGGAACGAATTGTGGATGCTCCAATGTCTTGAAAGGTAAGAAATAGAAATCCCGAAACGTCGCCAATATGATGTAGTATAAATAATCAGGAAGGCTGATGTGAAGAAGTAGAGTAGTTTATTGGAGCATCCACCTTCTGAAGAGCAGCAGTGCAACTGAAGAAGAACTGCTCTTCAGAACGTGGAACAAACACAAGCATTCAAAAGTATACAATAGAAGTCCATGGATGCATGCGGAGAACGCATCCATGGAAAGCAACAAGAGAAGGAGAACATTCTGAGAATAACCCAAGATTCTACTATCACACACGTGGTGTGATAACTCAGTTTGGTTAAGCTGATGAGGTCACTTTAGTGTCTATTTTATAACCCACACACATTCTGATTCGGTTACATAGGCCTTCTTGCTGGATTTTTATGACGCTTGCATTGAGAGGTATGCTGAACTGATTGGGTGGAGATCCCCGCTTTCACCCTGAACGAGAGGTGTTTTCTTGTTAATACTAAGTTATCATTCTTCTTGACTTCACTGGCAGACAGTGCCATCAGCAAAGCAATCCAGCAAGGACATCAAGAAAGAAGCCTATCATGGAGCTAAGTGATGAGCAGCTCGTGCTAATGACCTGGGAGGTGGCAGTGCGAAAGGGGTGGGGATTTGTAGTGGACACCCTAGTGCGTAGGGGAGTGGAATTTTTCTCCCCTGCCTTTGGTGATTGTAAAGGCCAGGGATTCTGCGGTCAGTTTGGAGATTGGTCACAGCAAGGTCTTATCCCAGAAGACAATCCAATGGTCAGCCAGGAGTCTGGGGATGAAGAGGAGGAGATGACTGTAATGGACAAATCCTGCCTGAGTAGCAATGAATGGCCTTCATGGACTGGACAGTGTCCTAGGTGTAGTGCAACCACCCTCTCTTCTCGAGAGGAGCCCCCAGTGCTGAGCACCAACGGAAAATATCAGGGTGGGGCGTCTGTGCACTCGAAGATGAAAGAGTTCATTGTTGAGGTGACCAGAGTGTTCCACAACTATTTTTCTGGCCTAGAGATGCCGGGGAGCAAGCAGACTCTGACAACATGTGAGCCTTCAGACCCAGTATCGATATATGGCCAGCCAGGTCCGTCTACAGGTATGTGGGTAAAGAGGCCAAGTAAAAATGCACAGACCCAAGCTCCCTCATGGGATGCATCCTCTGTTCCTGTAGAAGCACTACCAACAGATGCAATCTCTAGAGCCAGTCAGCTACCTCAGCAAGTCGCACTGGTGCCAGTAATGCCTGTGTTGCCTTCAGTGGCAGTTACTGGCTCAGTCCTTCCAGCTCCTGCAAGGGTAGCTGATGACTTCCATTGGGTTAAGCCATTAGCAGCCCATGTACCCAGGCAATTACGGGAGACAGTGGGATCTTTACAGTTCTTTGACATGTTCTCTCTTCTGCAAGGGCAGTCCACCAAAGGCCCCGGCCAAAAGGAGGATGCGATTGACAGGACACTTATGAATTGGCAGAAAGCATTTGAAGTAATGGGTAGTATTCTTCTAGAAGATGCACCAGAAAAGATGACGGGCTTCTTTAACTATATCGCTACAATCCGCAGGGCCCATGACCATTTGCCTGAGGGTGCATGGCATATCTACGATCAGCTGTTTCGTAAATTGAAAGAGGCCCATCCGAATATGAGCTGGGCAGTGGTGCACCCTCAGCTGTGGCAGAAGGTCTTCAAGCCAGTGCTGCACCCACAAGGGGAGAAGGCAGTTGGAAAAACCTGCCGCCAGCTGTATGATGAAGACAAATGCAAACTGGCAGAACTCTGCCAATTTGCGCATCTCTGTTCCATCTGTGGGGATAAGCACCCAAAGATGAGATGCAGCGCCAGCAGGCATCCTAAACCATCTTCCAGGGAGGAGACGGTCGTTAGGCAGCAACCAAAGATGGAGCGTATCACATGGGACCTCGATGGCAAGGATACAAAACATAAGGAGCAGAAACATCCAAGTGAGATGTCTCCAGTGTCACTTATTTGTCGTCTCTATAGCCATGGGCACTGCAAGTTTGGGAAGGACTGTAAGTACAAGCATCTCTGCTCTGGCTGTGGTGAGGCGCATGCAAGGGTGAATTGTGGCAAAGTGGAGTTGGAGTCCAAGAAACGTAAACTAAACAAGAAACAGCAACTCAATGACGAGGCACTGATGAAGAAAAAACCCCGCCAGCACCAGCAACCTGAATTGACGATGGGTGGCTTCTTCAACTTTGGGATCATCTGTTCCAAATGTGGCGGTAAGCACCCAAGTGCAGAGTGTACCATTGTGAAACCTGGCGCTGAGAGGCTAAAACAAGAGAACCAAAAGAATCCCAGTGGGGGCCTAGTGACCAAAGACTATTGCACTTTCTATAACAAAGGGGACTGCAGCTTGGGGGAAATATGCAGCTACAAGCATTTGTGTTCCGGCTGTGGGGATAATCACCCATGGGTGAAGTGTAGCAAATTGAAATCTACGTCTGAGCCATCAAATCAAAAGAAGAAGAAGAGAAAAGGTAAGAAGAGACCCCCCAAAAAAATACGTGTCTGCCAGCAGTACAACATAGAAAAATGCAAGTTCGGGAACATCTGCCTCTTTAAGCACGTGTGTTCCGAATGCCATCGACCGCACCCAGTAGTGAAGTGTGGCACAGTAAACTATTTGAACTAAAGATATGTAGAAACTCGGAGCTGCTCCAAAAAGACTAGAAGCTACTCAGCGCTACCCCTATACATTTTGTGTACTTTTTTTGGTGTCTGTTTGTTGCAATAGCGCATAACCTGGATGTTGGTCATCGTTGCCCCCATTTAAGCATGAATGTTAGTTTCGTTTTTCCTTGGAAACACACTAGACTTTGTTTACATAAGTCATTATTAACCTTTTGGTTCTTTTGCATGTAGGTTGACGTTTTATCATTTTTTCCTGCTTTGTTGTCACTACAAAGGATACAAATCACAACCTTTCTGCTCTTGAAGGCCTAGTTTTGTATAGTCTATAATTTAAGTCTTGCTTTCTTTGTAATTCCCATGTTCGTGCCCAAGGCGCTTTGAGCTCCTTTTAATGTTTTGTTGTCAACTGCTCTTCCATAATGTTGCTCTCTGAGAGGAATCTTGTAGTTTATTCGCTCCTGTCCCATGTCATCATGATTCCAAGTTCTAAGACCATTTGTCTGAAAGATACTTAAATCTTGTACATTATGTCTTAATTTTAATAATTAGAATGTCTTAGATTGAAATTCTGAAACCTCCCCCGCTGCTTGTAGTTTTAACTTTTTTGTTTCTCTTGGAATTTTAACTTGTGGCTATTGGGAGGATTTGGCCTCCTGTATTGGACTTGATTCCTTGCCATTGATTTGTGCATAATGAAATCTCCTTCCTGTGTCTGCTGGTTGTACATGTCCCTCTGCACCCCAATATTCCTCTTGCACTTTGTTTAGCGTATTTGAAGTCCTTGAGTAGATTTTCATGATCCTGTTTGGAGACTTAAGTCTGCACCTGGCATTTTTCAGTGGTCTGAATTTATTTTTACATGGCTGAATTTGTTGAAATGGCTGTTATTTTCTATTAACTAAACTGCGAATACAAGGAGCACAATGTAAGCATACTGTGGAGGACTACCCAGTTTCTGTGTTCATTTTTTTTTTTATTTGCGTAAGGATTATATAGAGAGACTCTCAATTAATTTTTCAGGTCATTATAGGTCAATCAATGCCCCCTGTCAACTTCTATCTAAAATATTGGATATCAGACAGAGGCTGATCACAAACTGCCTTTGCCTACAAATACTTTGAGTAGTAAGTCTTTCTACCTGATGCCCAGTATTCCAAAATCCTTCCCACTCAACCATACTTTGTCTCTTTAATATGCATTGATCAGAAAGAACGTGCAACCATTAGTAAAGTCCATTTTGGCTTGAGTTTGTCTGACGCTATACATCTCTTGGGTATCCAAGTGCTTCACTTACTTTGTGATTACCAGGAGCTGTGGTTTCATCTCACACCAGGTACCATTGCACATTGAGCTCAAATCACACTTCCAGTCCTCTGATGAATGCATCTTTAAGTATGCAAAGGAAATCGGGGTTTGCATCTCTTTACTTATAACTTTCTTCTACATTTGTTAACCTGAGCGGTTCGTCATTTCCATTGTTGCAGAGTTTACAGCTAATAGTAGAAGTTGCTCCTTGTTATCCTTTGCCTCACCTGTTAATGTAATCTGCTTGAGGTGGGTTTCTCTGTACAGCAGTTGTTTTGGCTTTCAACACTCTAACTTGTCCGCCTTTCCTTGTTTTTAGGACTGTCTCAATCTACATTTGCAGCTGATTACTACTGCATGTCTATTTGTTGTCTTCTCATCTGCATTTTGTAGAGAGTTTTGCCCTTCCTTTGAGTGATGCAGGTTCCATACTGCTTTATCAAGACAATTGTGTTTGTGTGCTGTTCAAGGGAATCCTAAGAGAAAGTGTTACAGCTATCAAAAGCAGACAGGAATGATGGATGGACATCGATTATATAAGCCAATGAAGGAGTTTAAGATTTGGAGGGAGACTAGAATGGGATTATAATTTCATGGATACTGGAACCTCATTGAACTATTGAAAAACCTCCTTTAGAAGTGTATTCTAGTGTTGGAAAGCGAACCTAAGTAAGCTATGTTAATCTGCTCTTTTGTTTGATTTTCTCTTCTGCATTACATCCCTATTTTAAGTCTCAATAAGCGCAATAGCCAATATGCAGCTTCTACTTGCGTGTAAAATCTTTGACTTCTAACAGCTCACTCCAAGCTAAAACCGTAAGAGTGCACTCACCCCTACTCCTCTGTTCTGTGCCTCCATAAATCAAATCTGGGAACATGGCATTCCTGTTAGAGCTGGAAACCAAGCTCACAAGATCCAAAAGGCATAGTTCCTATTTAATGCAAACTAAGTCAAATGACAGATTAGGATGCCTCTTGTACTGGTGTACGACCAAGGTTGTGTCAGTAGGTGCCCCTAGATGAGTTAATGAACTAAGTAAATTTCTTTTCCATCCGCTCACTCGTTTGGTTCGCCCTCTTATTGACATGGAAGTCACAAGACTTGACTCCCTCAAAGTTGGAGTGGCTACCCGTAGCTTCAAACTAACCAAGCTTCCCGTACTGCCACAATTGGCACATGATCCGCCAACCCCTCTCATTCATCCCTCCCTTCTAACAGAATCGCTTCCACGCATAGAACACATACAGGAAGATGGTCTTGAAACCTAATCAGAACTCCCAACTTAAAATGTAATTGGCCAACAGGATTCCCCAACATTTTAATGGCTGATTCCATCCCATTGCATTCCCAAAGTCCCCAACTCCAGATCAGTCGACCCTAGTCTTGTCCCTCTGATTAAGAAGGTTCCTAGTGACTTGACCTCAGGATAGCTCCTACATACAAATAACTATATTTCCTGTTTTAAAAATATCACAGTAAATGTCTTTAAAAAAGTAAAAAGACACAAAGTGCTTTCATAACATTGACTTTTATGGCACTACTACAACTGGAAGGAACAAAGATCTGGTGAAGCAGACAGCCAGCTGGGCTGACAAGATGACTTGTGGAACCATGACGACCTCAAACGGAAAGATAAGGAATGCTGGAATTGTGGACAGAGGGATATTGTGAGGGGTGAGGTTTGCAAAAGAACAGGAGGAAACGTGGGCTGATAGCATTGGGATGGGTTTGGTGGGAACCCCATTTATTTCCTAGAGTGTGGTTGGTGTTATGAAGAGGTGAGGTAGTAAGGTGTAGTGTCGCAAAACCATCTGATATAGCGCACTTGCACTATCATGCTTTCTTTTGCACATTCTGGCAAACCACATGCTTTTTTCTCTTTGTGAAACTTGTCTCACGACTCCTATAAGGCTTGCACCAACTTTTATCTTTGTTTGGTCCCGTAAGAGTTCCTTATGGTTCTGTAGAGGGCTACTCCAAAAAGATCCAATTCATAGTTCAGGATGGTTACATCCTACAGAGGTAAAGTCAGTCCATCACTTATAACTGTGACCCATTTCTTCCCCATCCTTTAGAGTTTGTAGATGTCACTGTAATCTGCATAGAGAATCAACATTATGACGGCCAAAGTTTTGGTTTCCTGTGCAGAAGAGAGACTGCTAGGTTTCCTACTCCTTCTCCCCCTCTTTAACATCCTTGCCGTAGCGCACACACACACTGAGATTCTGGGGCATATTACCAAGGGCAGTATCGCCGCTTTAGCGGCACTTTTTGCCGCTAAAGCGGCGATAATTTTAACGCCCTATCAGCAAGCTGTCGCTAACAGCCGTTAGCGACAGCTTACTGGCAATAGCAGCCGTTTTTCTTCCCGCTTTGCATGTCAGCGATATTTATCGCTAATGACATGCAAAGTGGGCGTTCCTCCCTAAAACAACATGGGAACAGTCGCAAACACGACTTCCCTCCATTACCAATGCGGGCCCGGACCCATGAAGCGATATAAAAAGCCGCGCTAACCGCGGTTATCGCCGTAAGCTAACGTCTGCAAAATTTCTGACTTAGCTATATTCATTAAGGGAGGTGGATTCTAAGGCTAAGTCCACATCTCCCTATTACCAAGGATTCCCTTATCTCTGCAGTTGTATCGCTGGATTTCCAGCGATGTTCCCTCATTTCTCCACTATCGCCGGATTTTATATCGCCGTGGAGATAAGCGTTGTTGATAACGCGTTATCTCGGCGATTAAATCCAGCGATAGCCGGCGTTAAACAAACTCGCGCTAAGCGCGCTCTGCGATATTTCGCAGTTTGTTGTTAATATGCCCCCAGGTGTGGCCAACTCCCATGTTAATGACAACTTGAATCAGCCCTTCAGTATCAGTATACCACACTTTTAAATGTTCCCCTCCTTTTTTTTTTTCTTCAAAACTTTGTTTTATTAAGTCATCTGATAAGATAAACACATTCTTTACAAAGGGAAAAGAATATATATTGATCAATATAATAGCTTTGAAGCTGGTGACTTCTATATGACATTTGTAATACAAAGAAATGAACTTTTCGGGTCTGTAAACATCAGCCCCTAACTTTACACACGACTGTGTCTCATGCTGCGTAGTAGTCCATATGTCATGCCCATCACGCCATACCTCATAGCCCTTTGCATCGTCGCTCTTCTCTGTGATATGTTCTCAGAGGATTCCCACATCTGTAGTTTGTGGTGAAGGGGGTTCCAATATGAGACCCCGGAAATCTGTCCAACGTTTCCATATTTTGGGGTGCTTTTGCGGGCATCCCCGCGCTTTGAAAATAGGCTGCTCCTGATCCATGCACCAATCAAGGCCTGCCTTCCAGGCTCCCAGTTTATGCGGCGCCGGATCTTTCCATGCCCTAGCTATGTCTCTTTTTGCCAGTGTAAGGCCCAAGAATAACAGGTGTCTTTTATAGATGTTTCCCCCTATTTCTTCTGTGATATGTAAGAGGGCAAGCTTAGGAGTCAACGGTATTTCCCATCCCAACACTTCTGATAAGCAATTTGTAACCCCCCTCCAAAACCTACCAAGCGCAGTACATTCCCAAATGGTATGGATAAGTGTGCCCTCTGCGCTACTACATCGTAAACACGTAGGGGAAGCTATCAACCCCGCCCTCCATAGCCTATATTTGGTAAAATAAGCACAGTGTAAATACTTAAACTGAATAAGTCTGAGGCGAGAAGCTATTGCGGCTCCCCTCGGGGATTCCAAGGCCTCCGTCCAGTCGTCACTGTCCAGGGGTCCTAGGTCTGTCTGCCATTTATCCCGGCGTGAGTCCAAGGTTGTGGATAGGTTTGTCACTATAGTTTGATATATCTTTGCAGTCTTGTGGTCCCCCAAGTCTCCCATATAAACCTTTGCCTCTATCGGATTAAACTCCGGGAGAGATTCCAAATTCGTGACATATGGGGATAAGGCTTGTCGCAGTTGTAAGTATTTGTAAAATTGGGTATGTGGCATGGCAAATTCGTTCCTGAGCTTCTGGAAGGACCTCATGGTGGTACCTCGCATTACATCCCCCAACGTGGAAATGCCTATGGCATCCCATTGTCTAAACCCCACCAAGGTGGACACCTGCGGCATAAGGCCGCTCTGCCAAAGGGGCGTCTCTCTCGTCAGTCGTTTCCACCACCCCATCCTGCGCATCGATTCCTTCCAAACTCCGAAAACCACACATGTGGCAGGCGGAAATCGTCGTAGCTCTTTTGGGGTAGTATATCACCCATGAGCCATTTCTCCACTTGGTATGCCGGGTCGCTACTATTCCCATACCACCAGTCGTTCAGTACCAAGAGATGGGATGCTGCGTGTTATGATTGAATATCCGGGGTCGCTATACCTCCGCAGTATGTTGACTGGCAGCACTTTTTATGCGCAACTCTAGCAGTTTGAGCATTCTATAGGAAGCAGCTTAGTCGTGAATTGAGCTGACGGAACCAGGAGACCGATATCTGAAAGGGGTGATTCTGCAGCTGATAAAGAAGATGCGGGAGGTATACCATCTTAAATATCGCCGACCTTCCTAATATGGATAAGGGCATACGCACCCAGCGCTCCATCTCAGCCTGTGTACACGTCCAAATGGGGGCGATGTTTCTATTCCACGACACCGATTGAGAGGACGAGATGTAGACCCCGAGGTACTTGAACCCGGTTGTGGCTAGCGTTACCTCTCCCAACCATGTACCCATTTCCGAGCCTCCGCGAAGAGGCCACAATATCAACTTTCTAGCATTCATAAATAGGCCCGAGTGTTGACCACATATCTGCATAATGCGGAGTGTCTGTGGTCCCGTCCGATGTGGTTCCGTTAGAAAGAAAAGAACATCGTCCGCATATAGGGCGATCCGATCTGAAAACCCTCCCGGCCATTCAAATCCCTTTACCTGGGCATCGATTCGGACCCATGAGGCCAGTGGTTCCATTGCTAACGCGAATAAATAGAGGGATAGAGTGCATCCCTGTCGGGTACCACGTCCTATGTAGAAGGGATCAGAGACCGAACCAGCCACTCTAACCGATGCAGTGAGGTCGTTATATAGCAGTTGAATACAGGACATGAATCGCGGTCCTAGATTTAGGCGCTGTAGGAGGGCAAACAAGTATGTCCACCCTAACGAATCGAATGCTCTATCTATGTCAGCTAGTAGCAGGGCTGCCGGGCCTTCCAAATGGTCAATCGTCGCTACAGCATTGTGATTTCGTCGGATATTGTGGCGAGTCGCTCGATGAGGCATAAAGCCTCCCTGGTCCAGGTGAACCAAGTCCGACATATAGGGAAGGATGCGATTAGCCAGAGCTTTGGCCAATAATTTGGCCTCCACATTCAGCAACGATATGGTGCGATACGATGAATGTTGATCTGGGGGTCGGCCGGGCTTGGGGAATACCGCTATTTCGGCATGTCGCCAATCCGGCGGGAGTTTCCCCTCCTCAAGGGCCACATGTACCGCCGCTAGATAATGAGTAAGGAACTGGGTCTGTAACAGCTTATAGAACTCACACGGGAAGCCGTTTGGGCCCAGGTACTTGCCTGTGCGTTCGTCGGCAAGGGCAGCGCTCAGTTCTTCGACCGTCAAGGGGGTATCTAGTTCAGCTCGTGCCTCTTCCGAAACGGCTTTGGGGGGTAGATCCTCAAGATATTGATGGATCAAAGATTCTGGCAGAGCGTCATTGGGGGCGTATAACTCCACGTAGTAGGTCGCAAAGCTGGATGCAATTTGAGAAGGGTCAGTGAGTGTTTGGCCATCGCCAAGAATACCAGGTATTGCTAGTGGGTGGAGTGCTTGTTGACATAACCGATGCAGAAGAGAACTCAATTTATCCCCCCCACTGGTATATTCTGCACCGCGAGGCCAACCAGGCCTGTCTGGCCTCCTCACGCAGTGTATCAGCATATGTTTGTTGCAGAAGAAGAAATTGGCGGCGAATTGGACCACCGTCTATCCCCCTACTCCTCCGCTCCAATTCTAGCAGCTGAGACTCGATCTGGAGCAATGCCTCCCGGCGTTGTTTCCGCTGAGCGGCTCAATATGATATATCCGCACCCCTAATGGTTGGTTTCATAGCCTCCCAAATAATCTCCACGGAATCTTCCGTGCCTAGGTTATCTGCAAAATAGTCCGTAATTACCTGATGCATGTGTGTTTTATATTTCGGGTCCTGAAGGTACCACATCGATAAACGCCACCGGAAGGGAGGATGGGCTACCCCTAAACGCAAAGTCAACACCACTGGGGAATGATCAGAGAAGCCCCTGGGCAGTATATCCGTCGCTGTGATTCGATAGTAATAAGTGGCTGGTATAAATATATAATCCAATCGGGAGAAGGAGTCGTGTACCGCAGAGTAATATGTATAACATCGTATGGTTGGATGCTAAGGCCTCCATGTATCCATCCACCCCATGTCCCGCATCAGTGTCTGTAGACGTGTGTCCCCTGCCCGCCATGCGGTCTCCATCTATCCTGGGCCATATTCACTACGTCATTCCAGTCTCCACCTATTATGGAGAAGCCTGTTGGCATATCCAGTATCGTCCTCATCAGGCTTTCGACAAATGACTCCGATAGCGGAGGGGGTGCATAGATACTGCCCAGTGTAACAGGCTCCCCGTATAGCGAGCCAGTCACAATAATATACCTACCCTGCGGATCTGACCATGTTTTAGCATGCACAAAGGGAACTCTGCGATGAATTAGGACTGCCACCCCACATGAACCTCTGGTGAACCCTGCGTGATAAATCTGTATATATCCAAAATGGGAGAGACACAGCGTCTTGGAACCCATTAGGTGCGTCTCCTGCAGTAATAGGACATCCGCCGAGGCGCGTTTGGCCTGTTGCAGGACAGCCCCTCTTAAATGTTCCTCTCTTAACTGTAGAAACCATTAACATTGGAAATAACCATGAAAAATATTACAGTGACCTTCAGTACTTAAGACTGGTCTCTTGTATTGAGGCAATTTAAAGAAAAAAACGGCAAGACTTCATTAGGTCTATTTTACACATTACAAATTGACATGAGTTGAGTGTTAACTACTCAATAATCCCAGGAAAACCTGAAGAAGCCCACCCCACTATCGTAGATAATTCAGACAGACGCTTATCTAAGATGGGTATTGTTAGACCTGGCACCATTGGCGTGGGTCTCCCTTCCATTTTTTTGCTGTTGCCTCCTGTGTTTTTGCTGTGTGTTGGACTCCGTTTTGCTGGTCTAGATGCTTTGGGCACTTTGCCACTGCTGTTCAGTGCCAAAGTGCAAGTGCTCCCTTTGTAAATTACTGTTATGGATTGATGTTTCCATGATTGGCTATTTGATTTACTAGTCAGTCCCTAGTATAGTGCACTGTGTGTGCCCAGGGCCTGTAAATCAAATGCTGCTAGTGGGCTGCAGCACTGATTGTGCCACCCACCGAAGCAGCCTGTAAAATGTAACTCTGGCCTGCCATTGCAGAGCCTGTGTGCAGTCTGGGACTGCCATGTCGACTTGCCAGTCTCTAAACCGTCCCTTTTATACATATTAGTCACACCTAAGGTAGGCCCAAGGTACCCCTGTGGGCAGGATGCATTGTATGTGAAAGGTAGGGCATGCCCCGATGTGTGTGGCATGTCCTGATAGTGAAATACTGCCAATTTCGTTTTTCACTATTGCAAGGCTACCTGTTCCTATAGGACAGAATGGGGAAATTGTTTAAAACATCTTATAAACATAACTGGCCCAAGGAACAAGGTAGAAAAATAAAGTTTAGTATGCCTGAACTCAGAATGTTAAAGTGCATGTTTTAGTGAGGGTGACTTTTTCATTCTGTGTTTGAAAATACCACTTTTAGAAAGTTGGTATTTTCTTGCCTAACCATCCAGTGTGCCTCTGCTAGGTTTGTGTATTGCATATCTGGCTTTTGGGTGACAGGGGATGTGGCTCCAGAAGTCTGATGAGTCAGGGCTGGGCTGAATGGACCTGGGCTGCATTTAGAGTTGGGAGAGTAGATTTCCTTTTCACCTGAATGGGCCTGGTCTGCCTTCAACAATGCTGTCTACACCTCATGCCAGGAAGCTGCACCAGTGAGGACAGAACTGGTTTTGGCCAGGTACAGACACTCTCCGCCTTCAGAGAACAAAGGATTTTGATGTATAAAAAGAGGGGCCCAGACCCCAGACTTTTAGATCACTTCTGGGAATCAAGAGAAACCTTTGCCAAGGAGAAGAGCCGGAGAGCTGAGGAGGAATACTGCCCCTGTGCTGTTTGCTGTCTGGGGTTGGCCTGCAGTGGCTGCTTGCTGCCAAGGAAAGGAGAAAAGGGCTTTGCTGTTTGCTTTGTCATCTTGAGGAAGATCTCCAAGGGCTTGAAACTGAGCTTGCCTCCTGTTCTGAAGTCTCAGGGACACAAAGACTTCATCCCTTCTGTCTCTCTGCATCTGGAACTGCTGTTTCAGCTGCTACAGAAGGAAATTGCAACACCGGCGCCGGCGAGCGACGCCGTAACCTGCACCGAAACCGTGGGCACTGCTCGTGAAGAGCACGACGCACCGCCCCGACTTGCACCGTAGGCCAGACGCCTGCTGACGCCGTGCCGCATTGACTCCGAAGCCGTCATCGAGACCGCTGCCTGCACCGGAGCCGAGGACACTGCTCGTGACGTCCAGGACGCACCATCCCGACTCGCACAGCAGCCCCGACTTCAGCGACGCCGGTGCTTCATCAACGCGGAGCCGATCCTCGACGTGGGTGACTCCCGAATCCATCGACATCGTACCGTTGTAAAGAACCGCCGCCTCGCCGCCATTTGTGACGTCACAGTAAGCAACCGACGTCCCACCTCCCCTGCGCTGCAGTAAGGAACAGGGGCATCACCTCCCCTGGGGTCGTAAGGAACCGACGCCTCAGGCGCCAACGAAGCATCACCTCCTCGACGCCGTGCACCGTCTTTGCTTTTATCAATTCCAAGGTACTGTTCTTTGTGGGTCTGCTTGACTCTGGGCCCTGCACCGACCACGAGGTGTGCGTTGGGATTTTCATCTGTCACGACATCGTTATAACTCCAGGTTGAGTTATTTGTTGCTAGAACCTTTATTTGAGTTAATAACCTATTTTTAAGGATATTTTTGATACTGTATTGTGGATTTTTGGTCATTTGGTCTTGTTTTGGTTTAGATAAAGATTACTTATTTTTCTAAACTGGTGTGGTGTCCATTTGTAGTGTTTTCACTGTATTACTGTATGTGTTCACAAATGCTTTAAACACTGCCTCTGAGATGAGCCTGTCTGCTCGTGCGAAGCTACCAAGGGGGTGAGCAGGGGTTATTTTAGTAGTGTATCCCCCTTACCTTGACTAGAAGCAAGGGCCCCTATTTGGACAAAGGTACCTACCTCTGCCAACTAGAGACCCCCATTTCTAACAGGTATCTACAATGTACAAGTTGACAGAGAAACAACCAGGGGATGATTGGTGGCATATCCAGGATGATTGCTCTCAAACGCCAACTTGAGCCCATATTAAATATAGGACACATTGTCCTTGTTTGCGCCACGCACACCTCTAAGCAGGTGTGCAAGGGGCAAACAGGGACAGTTCGTCCTATTACAATGAATGCTCTGCCCCTAGGCCAGCTGTAAACTTGCGCTGCCCCGGGGGTATCGCATTTAGTGAAATATTGAGCTGCTGCTTCTAAGCCGCTCCGTATTTCTTTTTGCAGGTGGCAACCCACCTACACTTCATAGGGGTCAGAGATCCCCTGCAGGCAGCTGCAGTGAGTGCACTCACCTGCAGAGGATTGTCGGGGGTGGTCCAGGACCCCTTTCCCCTCCATAGGTCTGCCCTCAGAGGATCCCCTGGCAATGCACCTCCTAAGGGCATGTTTGCCTCTTTGTCTTCATTCATAATACAGCACGGGTGCAGAGGCAAAGTGATTTCTCAGGAACGCCATCTGAAGATAGCGCTGGTGCTACATTTGCACCAAACGCTATCAGTATTACAAAAGGGGAAGTGCAAGCTTCTGCAGCCCCTTCTGTAATACCATTGTACCCTGGGGGCACAAAAAGCAGGCACACCCGCCTGTTGTGCCCCCGGGGCACTATGTGTAAATCGGGCCTTGGAGTACTGTTGCAAACAAATTTAACTAGCATCATTGAGCAGTAGGAATAGACCTTTGCAGTTTAAATTGTAGTATCAGTATTATCACACTCCAGTACTGCTCCATAAATCAAATTGAACAACGGATCCATGATGTGTGCCTGGGACAATTTTTAAATAGAAGTTATTTACAAAAATTGGGATTGAGACAAAACAATTCGCACCTGTCACTTCTAGTGATCTTTTATAATCCAAATGTAGGTAGTACAAAGTTCTGGAAGATCAATCTCCTAAACTTCCACACAGGCGTCTAGCTCCATAATATTGTTATATGAGAGTGATCAGCACACACCACCGGTTAAAAGCAATATACGTTAAATACACATTTTTCCATTTAACATAGTGCACAGACTCCATCCATTTTTTTCTCTAAAAGAAGTTCCTTTATTCACATCTTCTCTTTCTTTTTATAAATATTTTATTCCAGTGTAGCCAACTCGTTTTGCCTCATAAACCAGATTTCTTATGGGCTTGTGATGTAATAGCACCAATATTGACTAGCATTTAGGGTCCATCATATGATTTGGTGATCGGTCAATTAGTGGAGCCTTTCTCACCTTATTTTTTAAGGCAAATTATGATATCTTATTTCTTGCCAATATAATTTTTCCTTCTCACAGTCCAAACTGTATAGTCATTAATTACAAATGTAGTTCCAGCCTATATCGGCCATCCAATCCGTATATGCCGAATCCCTCAGAACAACGTTGGGCAGTCAAAAAGAAGTTTGAAATATTTCCAAGAAATAAGATATCTTAATTTGATTTAACTGGAAGAAAAGTTTTTATAAAAAGAAAAAGAAGATATGAATAAAGGAACATCTTTTAGAGAAAAAACTGGATGGAGTCTGTGCACTATGTTAAATGGAATAATGTGTATTTAACGTACGTTGCTTATAACGGTTGGTGTATGCTAATCACTCTCATATAACAGTTTTTTTAATATGGCCGGGTAATGTCTAAAAATATAGGAGTAGTGGACACTGGATCCAACCGTCTTTAAATCTGCCTCTCTCAGACCCGAAAAGAGACAGTCTAAGCCACCATTTTCTGAACCACCTTAATGTTCTCACTGATTCGGCACAGTAAAAGTGACTGGGTTGCTAATGTTCCTGTTCTGGGAAACCTTATCAACCCGGGCTGTTAGTTACTTTTGTAGCAGGTCCAATATTTACTTGCATGGGGTTGCTCTTCTGTAAAGAGACTGAGAAAGGATAGAGTGGAATGTTCTCAGTGTAATTATTGATGGTTGAGATTAATTGTCATTGCCTCAATCTCCTTTTGTTTCGAAGTATCAGTGGATGGAGTTATGAATGGCCATCTTGTTTCTACGAGCAACCCTCATGAATGAAAACTGTATGCAATTATCCAAATCTGGCGAGTTTGTGCTCACTGGCCTTATCACATATTGGCCCCTGGGTAGAAAACCAAGAATTATTTTAATATTGGAGCGATGCTCCACATTCATAGGAGGCATCCTCACACACTTGGCAGTGGATCCATCTTCTGCCACGGGCTTTAGATATGGTCTAGGGCCTGCACAGTTCACGGTCATTCAACCTCTTTCACCCATTTGCTTTCAAAAAGACAAGTTGTAGCCACCCAACCCACCCTGCACTTTTCAGCCATCACTTTTGATAATCTGATAGTCTGCTGAAGATGCTACATGTTTTTGAGGTATACATCAGTACAAGAGTCTGGAAGCCAGGAGGTGCACACAAGTGTACTGCTACCCATAGTCAAGGAGAATACTTGTCCCCAGAAACCAAGAGGGGCATGGCTAAGGGTTTGTGGTCGCTAATTTTTAGTTTCAGGTGCACAGGTGTTTTTACTCACTTCCTTGGAGCGGGTTGGCCTACAAGTTCTTCCCTGGAAAATCTATGCTGTCTGCCATAGCTGGGGGCCTTAGTTGGTTAATCCCTCCGGCTATATTTGTAGTACTATACGTTTTGCTTTTTTAAATCAGTTGTTTGACTTGGAAATTGTGAGCATCTTCTGAAGGACTCAAGTGCTTGCACAATAATGTTCTTCCCTTGTTAACATGACAACCTGCAAGTGCATTGTACCTGGATGTCTGCCCAAAACTACTTGGGTTTCTGGTGAGCTTGGAGAATATACATAAGGTGCTTGCCAACTAGTTTCTGCTAATGTGGAATCCAAGCTCATTCGATTGTGTTGTGTTTGGCATTGCCTAGATACATGATTACCTTGACTGCATGCATCAGATGTCTGTTGAAATGAATGTGCATAACTGGTCATGCTAATACCAACTTCTCTCTTCCTTCTGGGAAAGCACAGGAAGATGTATTGTGATTGGGAAAGTGTAAATTTTTTATAGAAGGCTTGTGCTGTGTTTGGCCCTAGCATTCTGCTTGTGTCCCCAAATCATGATGCGTACTTGCCCAAATCCACCAGCAGTTGTGTTTTCGATGGAGATTGTCAGCAATCCAGAGATACTTTAGTCACAAATGGGATACTGCTGGTTGCTGTTCTCCTAACAGTAGATAATACCAGTTCATTGTCTTACAGGAAATGTCTCATCAGCAGGAGGACTTCACCAGAGACCTAGCTCGTGCTTGAAAAAATACTATGCCCTCACCAAAAGGACAAAAAGGAAGGCTCAATTAACAGATGCTTGTATGGAGGTTGTCTAAAAGAAGTGATCTGATTTGAAGCCACAAGGTCCATGCAGCTGACTTGACCTCAGCAGAAATGAGCCAAAAAAAACTTTGTAAGCTGAGAACGCTGAATTATGGCGACACAGACCAGACCTACAAGGTGGGCGAGCCTGCAGTATCCTGGACATGCCCTGTGCCATCTCTGGCTTTGTGGGAACCAGTATTGGACCCTTTTCAGGTGAGAAGACGTGGGTGTTTTTTCTTTTCATGCCAGGTCTTGGGGTAGTCTCTGTTGGCTTTGGCTAGTTGCCCTAGTGCTGAAACCCTTTCTCTTCCAGCCCTTACTGTTCTGAGGATATCCTTGTATTACATCGTTTTGGGCCTAACCCCATATCCCAGTACAGGGGTCCCCAATGCTGACTATTTGGGTCCAGTGGATGCCTCTCCAACCAGAAATCTGGCTGGTGTCTGGCCAGTTTTGACATAGCAGTGCTTGAAGTTTTTCTACATTTAAGAAGGCTTACTTGGGTGCTAGTCAAACTCCAGAACCAGTAGATTCCCTTGTTGAACTGTTACTGAGACGTGGATCGCAACTGTTCTCTCTCCTAGAACAGTGTATCATTTTGGACACAAATTTTTTACCTCTGGTAGCCTTGTTAACTGGACACTGAGAGTTTGTGAACTACCCCTCCCGCTCTAAATTTTCACTTTGAACACTGTCAGCCCTTTTCTTGTTTAGGCGATTTAAAATATTTTGAATACCATTTGGATTTTTTGGAACATTATACTGGTTTCTCATCCATCTGGATTCAAATCCACTAAACACTGACATGGTGTACATTGCACCCAGTTCCTCTGAGAAACTAGGTGAGAGAGCCGACTCATTATAGCCAGCGTCACATATTGTGGTATTCTTTGAGCCACTAAGGGTCACTTTGGCTGGCTATTGTCAACAGTACCCGCATTACACCTAAGTTCACAAACCATGCTGTGGACACCTAACCCTGTGCCCATTGATTAACACTAGCCATAGGCCTCCCTGGTATTTGTTTTTTAGCTCCTTGCCATATAAGTAATATTGTTTCATTTGGGGGAGGCGGGTTGAATGTGTTGTATCTTGATCTCGTAAGGCAGTGGTTCCCAAACTGTGCGCCGCGGCGCCCTGGTGCACCGTTATCAGTAGCCAGGGGCGCCGCGCACGATGTGGGAAAGATAGCGTCTGGCCGTGTGTAGGCAGTAAAATATTATGCGTCTTTTTGAGGCCCTACCAGGGCCTGAATGCAGGGTGAACGTATTCCAGCTTAGCGCAAGATACGCAACATACGGGGGAGTTACAAATGCCACCTGCATAATGCGGGTACAATGGTTTGGCCCAAGAGCGTACGTGCATACGTACGTGTTTTCGCAGACGTAGCCTCCGCGCCATTACTGGCATACACAGCTCGCTGCCCTGTTCTGCCGTGCCTCGTGGGACCCTCTTCAGAAGTTACAAATAGGTATGTGCGGTCAAGACAGAGAAAAAAAAAGTTTATTAATATGTGTGTTAATTCCTCTCTGCTAGCCTTCCTCTGTCTGACCAAAGAGACCAGGTTTTAACGTCCGGGCACCTCCGCCATCGTACACTGCTAACATGCTGCGCGTGCGGCCTCCCCCTTCACGACCTACGTGTCTCTTCTCCGAGAGCCCTTGCCAAGTGCTTTTGACTTTTTAGAGTTATTTTATCTGGTGTTTCTCCCTGCATGACAGATCGATTAAGAAGACCCTTGTCTCGGTCCACAGAGCCCTTACCAGACAGGCGCCGGATATCTCAGGGCACAGATGGATTTCTATGTTCCCTCCAGATGCCTTTGCTCTGCCAGTGCTTTTTTGGCCAAAATTCCTAGGATCCGGCATGCTAGCATCGGAGGCAGATCTTTTTCCTTTCTGGGATCATCTGCTTAAAATAAATTGCCCCTGAACTCTGGACCATCACAGTCACCTCCTTGTTCAAAAAGAAACTAAAAACATAGCTTTTCAATCAAGTCTAAATTGCCTAGGTCCCCTGTGCAGCGATGTCAGAAGTGCAGAGCGCCAGAACACTCTCCAGAGTAATAGTGCGCTATAAACAAACAAACACATGATCACACGCACACTCATGCATGAATAAACACACAAACGCCGCGCACAGGCTTCGTTTCTAACAAGCCCCATTTTCTTTCTTTTCCTACATGGGGAGACCGGAATCAATCAGGTGTCACAAACATGCTTATGAATCGCCTCGCTGCTATTATTGAAGTCGACACATCTCCTCATCTGAGCAGAAGAAGGATTATGTATAATTCAGTTTTATTTGAAGTGCCTTTATTGTAGACAAAAGTCATATTGTCAGGCGTGCGAATGAAAAAAGTGTACTGCGTGTTTTTGTTAAGGGATACGAAATAAAAAGAGAGATATATGGAAGAAAGATTCTAGAGATAAATGCTAGAACTACAGGTGGAATGCTCGCGTTCCTCCCAGAGCCTGTCACATAAAGATGGTTCTTTCCTTCTACAATTGTTATTTTCCGGTTGCAGGACGCATCCTCCCCGGGAGTTCCACTCCTCTTCTCTGACAGTTTGATGACCATGATGATCGCTTACAAATGCCCTTTCATTTGTTCATAGATTATCTCTCCCTGCACACCTGCAATATTTCTTATTTTTGCGATTTGTGCTGCAGCTCCCGCTCCTCTTCTTGCAACATCTATTGCTAACACCCCATGTGTAGTTCTTGGCACAACACACCCAGCTGCAGCTCTGCCTCTCGCTGCATCTACTACTGCTCCTTCTTCAATGTACTGCATCTTCTGCTTCAGTTCCTGTTACACTCATTGCTGAAACCCTACTATAGTTTGTTTTTGTTGAGTTCCTCCAGCTGCATGGTCTATTGCTGCATTCCTGCTGCATCTCTTGCTTCAGCTCGTCTGCTAGCAGTTCTGTAATTCTTGACTCAGCTTCTCCAGCTGCAGTCAATAACGTGCCTTCTATTGGATTTAAAGCTGTACCGTTGTTTTTTTTGCTCCAGCCCTCTTCCTGCAATTCCTGGCCCTACTGTCTGTTCATCTTGCTTGTGACCTCTCCTGCTGCACAACTTCTGTATTTCTTTTGTTCCGCCCTTCATACCCCCACATCTGTAGCATCCACCGATGCCCCTCGGCTATTGCATTTATTTGTTACAACTAGCAGCCAGACTCACCATGAAGAAAAGAGAAAAACGCATAACTGCCCTTCACACACACTTGTGATCAGCAACTTGTAGTATTCATTAGGGAGGGTCATACATGTGTCATTTTAATTCGAAACGGCTCTGCCATCTTTATGACAATTTTACTGACCAAAGCCGGCAGGACATGGGGGAGGCGTGGGAGGGTAATGTTGAGTTTTTATTGCAGGAGGGGTTGTTTCCAGCGCATCATAAAGCAACGGGCGACCGTCAGGCAGGAGGCATGGGCCTGGTAATCCAATATGAAGGATGGTTCTTTGGAATGGGCTAAAGGCGCTAAACAGGTCTGGCTTTAATCATGTGTGAAAGTTTGAAAATGATTAGACCAGTGGGCTCTGCCAATATTTATCAGTCTCTTTGGCATGGTCCAGCATCCCAATTAATTTACGGAAGACAACAGGAAGTACTACCGAGGTCAAGCTTACATCACCCCCCCCCACCGGTAAAAAAATGGTGGGGAGCCACGGCCAACTGCCAATTAGGTCAAGGGAGCCACAGGTCCAAAAAGTTTGGGAACCACTGTCGTAAGGTGAAAAGACCTTTTTGTGTGCTTCCCATTTTTAGTGTACTTCGTGCCTTCATGTGAATACAGTGTCTTCTTTTTAACAGATTTTGCTCTTACAATGAATTTGATTGTAATTAATTATCATATGACCAAACCTAAGGATCGGCTGCAGCCTGAGCTGTTGTGAGTAGCTGCCACACTTTTGAAAAGATGGTTCAGTTCAAGACCAGCCTGCTCGTTTGCAGGTGGATTAGAGAAGACACTTCACCATGGAAATTAACAGCGGAATATCCCAAGGAGCCATCTTCCTTCTGGTGAGTCCAGTTCTTCTAGTCTGTTCTTGTCCAGGTCCTGGGCTCCTGTCTCTGATATCTAGAAGTGAATTTTCCCTACAATGTGCAGGAGCTAGACTTGCATCATCGGAGTTCTGTTTCTCATTACGATCAATTCTGTCTTCTCTAGTGGATGTGACCTCCGTCTGCAGGGAGACTCCTTTATTTCTAAATGACTTACTGAACCCAACTGATTTGGGGACCCTTCACAGCTCCTTTCGCTTTGATTAGTCTGAGTAGCTGCTTTTTTCTTTGGGTCATAGGTTAAATTGAGGGAAATAATGCACCATGAGTCTTGGCTGCTGTGCTGCATAAGGACACATGTAGATATCCATTCAACAGTGGTGGATCAAACCCACTATGCCTATAACCATGGGATACGTTTTCAAGGGACAGATTTGTGGTTTGGGGATACCAATGGGGTGAAAGCCCTAGAGAACGAATTTCCTTCTACAGAGACTGGTGGTATCTAACTATTCAAAATGTTGCAGAAGAATCCTTGACCTGAGACTTAAATAGACCATAGGGTGCTATCTGCAATATAGTTTAGTGATCAGAAGTGGTCGTTGCCAGAACACATCGGGGGTTATATCCTGGTTTCTCCAGAATGTGCTGTAAACCTTGCTTCTTGTGCTGCCTATAATTTATGGAAATCTTAAACACAGACCTGTTTTCAAAAAATATAACTTGCTATTTATACATGTTTTTTTAAATTCATGAATGTGCAGTACTTAATCAGATTTCCTAACCCAAAGCCGCATCATTGAGGTAGCTTTGGTTTGTCATACGTCATCCCCGCTGTAAATCGAGACTCAAAGGAGAAAGCCTAGCTCTTAGTACACAAGGTCCCTGGACACAATTGGTAAACTGCTGTCACTCTCCACCGTATTTCCCTGTAGCTACTGCTTGTTTAAAAAGGCTTAAAATGTTAACGAGCCATAGTCTACCACCAGATAGCTTCCTTTTATACTCCCTCTCCACTGTTTTAGATAAAAAACAAAAACTGGGTGTTTTCAATTTGCTTTAATTTAATTTTGTGTTTTATTAAATTGAAAGTACTCCTGATGATACTTTTATAGAATGGTTTAATTTTTGTATTTGTTTTATCTTTATTCTTTAACAAAATGTTTTGCTTATTATTCACAGAGATCCCACAGAACACCAAAAAATAGCAAAGCTTATCTGGCTTAATCAATGGTGGAATCCACGCTTGATCTAGCAGCACTGACAATCAGTTGCTCCAATTTGCGCAACATACAGAATAAAACAATATGAAAAAGAAGTCTTGACTACACAGAACCTTCAGTGGTAGATCCCCATTGACTGCAGAACTCACAATTGTACTTCAAAAAATCTGGAACTCAATCTCCAATATGTATCAGCAGAAGCTTCAAAGCAATAGCCCACTTTCAATGCTGAAATTTAGACATTAAATACATGGCAACACCTGCTGCAGTCTGCTGTCTTCTCTGACAAGGAAGCAGTCAGATTTTTTTTTTGCCAAATGACTCGCAGCGTAGGCCTCTCTGTCCATCCAAATGTAGAAAATGTCTAGAACAGCAGCAGTTCTCCAACCAATCTGACAGAAATTCTGGACCTTTAAGTCTCAAAACAGTAAATCAGATTGCCTTCCCAAACAAAGGAGAAAAGAAAACCCTCATCACTGCGTTGGAAACATGAAAAGCCAGTAGGGCAAGTTTGGTCAAGATGCTCCTCAAGCAACATGCAGACTGCAAGACAGTGATCATTGCTATCACCATAATTAGTCAAATTCCAGATATTCTGAGGGAAGGGTATCGTCCATTTTGCAAAGACACTTAGCCCAACCTGGCTTGTACTAACCAACTTCCCGCCCTAACGGAATAGGCAGCTGTGTGTGGAATACCTACTATTCAGTCTTTCAAACTGGAGGAAGGGAACGTCAACAAGGCCTTTTGTTCCACAGTCTTCTACAGACTTGGCCATAGACCAGCAGATACTTGTTTTTACCTAACCAAGAAATATGTGAAGATCTCTTGACCTTTTTACTCCCTGAACTAGTACAGGGTTTAGAGTAATCCTGCATAGATGGGCCAGCCTGCATGCCATGACCATGCTCTGGCAAAGGAGGACATTCTCTGGGCATGCTTCAAAACTAAAAAAGTTAAAGAGCCATGCAAAGCACACCACCAATCCCCAGCAACCATTTTATCTGCAGATCCAGTGAAGGGACCAGCCAAAGACTGAACGCCCCTCCTCCCCCTTTGAGTAGAGTCTCCAAACACATTGGAGGCATCTATAGGGAGACTGTCCTCCTCAAAATTAGGGCCTACTAAAAAGCGGCAAGGAAGAGTATTTATTTATGTCAGAAAGACCAAAGATGCTGGCAGGAACAGGCAACTGGCAAGGTTTTGCTTCTTTGACTTGCTTTGTGGTTCTGTGAAAAGCTTTGATTGTGTTTGAACCGCCTCGCTGATAAGAAAGTTTCATTCTGACAGACTCATGAATGGATTCTCCTGATGGTCCAAGAGAGAGTATGTACTGGACACCAAGGGCAAACTCAGAATTACATGGTGGAAGACTGACTGGTGCTATGTCTAGATACTCCACCGTACATATGTATGACTTGTGAATAGTGAATACTGATGAATAAGACATCACTAGAGTAATCCACTCTACTGTCCCCCCCTCCCCCTGTGGGATTAGATGGCATGCCTCTGTGATAACTCCTTGAAAAAATGGATCACCTTCTCCTGCCTCTTGATGGTAGCATCCGTCTGCACAATTGCTGTTATTCATATACAAAAGATCCGGCATTCAGTCAGGCTCCTCAGTACCTCTTCCTGAGTCAGTCAGATTTGCAGTTACTAGGTGCGCTGCCTTGAAAATAAGGAGGACAGAACCTTGCCTCTAATACCGCTGCACAATGGAATACGAAAAGCAAATCAGTGAAAGTCCAGAACCCCCTTCTCAGTGAACTCAACCTGATACTGCATCGGCAGTCTTCACATGCCACATTGAAACATTGACCACCGAATAATCCTCCCGCACACACCAAATTGGACGCTGCATTCTGTTGCAGTAAAAAAAAAAAATAGCACACTAGATGTAACCAGCCCATCTCAAAGCCTGTCTCCGAAAGACATTCTGATCGGGCACAAGCACAACCATGCATCCACAAGCCTGGGAAAGCAGCCTCCTTTCTTCCTCACCCAAGTGTGCCTAATGATCTCTCCCAGCACCAGCCAGCCAGCTCTACAAAAATACATGCCCCTTTGCAAATGTGCTCAGACTTCATGGCATTGGAGTCTACTGCTCTGTTGTAGCACATCAAGAAGAAGCAACATGCCAACAAGCAAAAGAGAACATCTGTGTAACTTGCAGCAACATCCATTCATCCAGTGGGCTTAGAAGACACAAATTCCATATAAACATCCTCAGCTAAATGGAAAGACTAAGACTAGAGGAACATAAGCATCCCTGGGATCATCTAGCCTGCTGAACTCCTCCCCCGTGCTTTAACCTTTTTCTCACTATCACTTTATACCCCGAAAACTTTAAGACAGAGGCCACATAAATGTGTTTTGTAATTAAGATAAATTTGACTCCATGGAAAAAGTGTCCTGCAGTGATCTGTTGGGGTCTGATGTGCAAGAAATACATATCTGCTGTTAAGAAAGCTCATCAGGAGCGGTCTCCTACTGCTGTTGTAAGACCACGCCACGCTACAAGATTTAGATCGCTCCCTTTACCTTCTTGCCTTTTTGTACATAGCGCTGTTTGCACATTTTTATGCTGGGCTTCATTTTTAAACATATTTTTAACTGATATGCTATGTTTTAATTGTTTAAATTGTAGGACGATTTTAATGCTGATTTTAGTTTAGGGCTGAAATTGTGCTGCTCTGACCTTGCTCCGCTTTCTGATCACGCTCTTCGAGGCTTCCCCGGTCCGCCGCGGCTTAATGCCGATTGTTGCGGAGGGAAGACCTCGCCTTAGATTACACTTCCGGGCATTCACTTCCGCCCGGGTTAGCGCTCCAGACTCCAGACGCACCTATTTAGAGGCGCGCTGGAGAGGACGCGCGCAGCGGGCGCGCCGCCAGCGCGCCAAAGGCCAGCCCGTCTACGCCCGGACCGGGCCTAGGGTCAGAAATCCTGGTTCAGGTACTGAGGATAAGCGAAGACTACATTACACTGGAGAGAGCTTAAGAGCTTTATGCCCACTTAAGAGACAGGCCTGTAGTATGTTCACAGGGGAGGATTTAATAAAATCTGACTATTCTCAATGCCAGGGTTGTGACATAAGACTAGAAAAACACTTAAACCTGTCAGTAAAGTCACACAATGAAGCTACTTCATCTAGCTCAATGCTTAGTGAACTACAGCTAGCCCTTATCAACGCTAGATCACTCATAAAACATAGCTATGAAATCACTGATTTCATTACCGGCAATAAAATCGATATACTATTCATAACAGAAACTTGGGGCAATGTAACCTCTGATCCTGATTTTAATATGCAGTACCACATGGCTACAAAGTTTTTAGACACGACAGACAACTGACCAGGGGTGGTGGACTTGCTTTAATACATAGAATTGAACTTGGCTCCCACTGCTCAATAGTCTGTGCATCTGACTGCGAGGCTTTCATGTTTAAAATCTCAACACAAGGACAGGATACTATCAATGGTCTATTAATCTACCGCCCTCCTGGTCCTAGAACGAACTTCCTGGATAATTTTAATTCATTATTAGAGCCAAGTCTTCAATCCCAATTCTTTACGCTTCTAGGAGACCTGAACTTCCATTTAGAAGAACTGGAAGATAGAGATACAAAGGAGCTTCTAGAAATGACTTCAGAATTGGGCCTTAGACAGCTTATTCAAAAATCTACGCATCTAGCAGGGCATACTCTAGATGGTCTCTTTTCTAACAATCCCAACATCTTTCACATATCTACTCTTCCACTAACCTGGTCTGATCATCACGCCGTTCTCTTTAGATATAAGCTTCTTCATTTTAACACCACTAGCATGATTCACGGTAAGACCTTTGGTAGAGCTTGGCACAAAATTGACTCTTTGTCGCTCATTGACCATTTAGCTCAAACCCTACCGGACTGGAAGCTAGATGCAGAATCCTCTGCCATAAGCTATACTTCATGGCTAGAGTCTAATTGTTCGAAACTTGCTCCTATCATGACTATCAATAAAAATAGGAAAACACCCTCAGCTCCATGGTTTTCGGAAGCTTTGAGACTGGACAAACAGGCCTGCAGAAGGCAGGAAAGAATTTGGCGAAAATTTTATGAAGTCCCAGAAAAAGATAGATACAGAGCTATGCTCTCTGATTTTAAAAGAAAAGTGATCCTCGAGAAAAGCCAGTATTTTACTTCACAAATAGAGAAAGCGGTTAACTCCAGCAAAGAACTTTTCAGGCTGTAAAATATCTGACTTCTGGTACGCAGGAGGATTCCGCCAATTATAGTCAAGAATTCTGTGATGAACTTGCCTATACATTTAAATCTAAGGTGGATCAAATCTTCAACCAGTTTGCCCACTGTGCCCACTGTAAGGCACATATTAACCCCTTACAGCAGGAAGACATTGTCAAACAGTCTTTTATTAATTTTGCTCCTACTTCTGCAACTCAAATATCTGAACTTATCATGAAAGCTAAATCAGGATCACCAGTAGATCCTTGCCCCCCTAGAATTCTACACAGTATTGGCCAGTTCATGGGACCCCACTTGGCCAAGCTGTTTAATCAGATGATGGCACAGGGATCTTTCCCTACTGTGTGGAAACAGGCATGTATTTTACCACTTTTAAAAAAGCCCAATTTGAATTCAACGGATCCAGCAAACTATCGACCTATTGCAAGAATTCCTTTGCCTGCAAAGATAATAGAGAAAGTTTTAAATGCAGAACTCTCCACCTTTATCACGGACAGTCAGGTTTTAGATCATAGCCAGTTCGGTTTTAGAGCTAATCATAGCACGGAAACGGCGTTGATAAAAACAACGGAAGAGATTCGGTCTTCTCTAGATGGCGGTGGGTCAGCAGTTCTCATACTGTTGGACCTATCCGCAGCATTTGATGTGGTAGATCATTCTCTTCTTGTCCAGCGATTAAAAACAATAGGGATAGGAGGAGAAGCCCTCTCCCTTCTGACGTCATTCCTATCAGAAAGAACTCAAACAGTCCAGATAGGTAAATTTAAATCAGCACCGTTTACTTTGCCATGTGGAGTCCCCCAGGGCTCCTCGCTGAGTCCTACGCTCTTTAACATTTATGTGGCCGAATTGGCACCATTGATTCGAAGTTTTAATTTGATTCCTACCTCCTACGCCGATGATACCCAGTTGGTAATCTCGACAGTGGATAAGGATATCAATCATTCTCAAAAACTGCACGACTGTGTGTTAGACTTGGCTTTTTCAGCGGGTTTACCCCCAGACTTTTTGCTTTTTGGCCTCCTGTTTTTGACCCTGTGTGTGTTGGTTTTAGGACTCTGGGCACTTTACCACTGCTAATCAGTGCTAAAGTGCATATGCTCCTGTATAAAATGTGTTATGGATTGGCGTTTCCATGATTGGCCTATTTGGTTTATGTGTCAGTCCCTTGTAAAGTGCACTGTGAGTGCCAGGGCCTATAGACCAAATGCTGTTGGTGGGCTGCAGCACTGGATTGTGCCACCCACGCAAACAGCCCGTAAAGTGTAACTCGGGCCTGCCATTGCAGAGCCTGTGCGCAGCCTGGGGCTGCCATATCGACTTGGCAAGTGCACACACTTGCAAGTCCCTAAACCTTCCCTTTTCTACATGTTAGTCACCCCTAAGGTAGGCCCAAGGTACCCCTGTGGGCAGGGTGCATTGTGTGTGAAAGGTAGGACATGCCCTGGTGTGTGTGGCATGTCCTGATAGTGAATTACAGCCTATTTCGTTTTTCACTATTGCAAGGCTACCTGTTCCCCATAGGCCAGAATGGGCAGTTCTGATTATTACAGCTTATAATCCTAACTGACCCAGGGAACATGGTAGAAATTCGAGTTTAGTATGCCTGGACTCAGAATGATAAAATGCATCTTTTAGTGAAGTTGGTTTTAACATTCCGTGTTCGAAAATACCACTTTTAGAAAGTGGGTATTTTCTTGTCTAACCATCCAAGCCTGTCTCTGCTAGGTTGTGTATTCCTTGTCTGGAGTGTGAGTGACAGGGGCTGGGGGATGCCAGGAGACAGGGTGAGTCAGCACAGGGCTGAATAGCCAGATCTACATGTAGATGGGTGGGAGGAGTACACCTGGGACCTGAATAGGGCTGGGCCTTCCCTCCACAATGCTGGCTCCACCTCCTGTGGTGCGTCTGATGTCCCTGGCCTGCACCCTGAAAGGAAATACGGAGGCTTGTCAACAAAGTGCTCCAAGACTGACCAGAACTGGTTTGGGCCAGGCAAAGGCCTCTCTGCCTTCAGAGAACAAAGGAATTTGGGATATAAATATTGGGGCCCTGACCCCATGAATTTAGATCTCGCTGGAATCAAGGAACCTGCCAAGACGAAGAGCTGGAAGAGCTGCCAGGAGGAGTACTGCCCCTTTGCTGTGTTGTTGCTTTGTTGGGTTGGCCTGCAGCTGCTGCTTCTGCCTTGGGCAGTGAAAGGACTGAACTTTCTACAAACTTGTGCTGAGTATCTCCAAGGGCCTGGAACCGAGCTGGCCTCCTGTTAAGAAGACTCAGGGACTACAAAGACTTCACAAGCCTCTGGGTACCGCTTCTGGAACGCTGATTCAGTTGCCACAGAGGAAGGGAACCGCAACCGACTCCGTCAACCGAATCCATCCCTGGCCAGTGACCTGTTTGCACCGCAGACCGCATCGCCCCGCTCGCATCGCAACCCTGGTCTCACCGTGGGCGACGTCCGACGCCGCCAACACCGAGCCGCTGCTTGCACCGTGACCTGTGGGCACCGCAGTTCGCATCGCATCGCTTCACTGAACCAGCCGGACCCGACCGACGCGGTCGCTGCAGCTGGCTCAAGAGTCGTGACCGCATCGCATTTGGGGCACCGCTCGCACGTCTGCGACGCACCGCTCCGACTCGCACCGCTGTCCGACGCCAGCTCCCGCACTCCGGCTTGGTCGCCTGCATCGCAACCTGTCAGCACCGCATCGAGCATCGTCTCACCCTGCATCGCACGCCTTGGACTCACCGACTCCGTCTGCACGACGCTCATCGAGCCGCTGCCTGCACCGCATCGAGGGACACCGCACCTTGCATCGCTCCGTCTTGCACCGCGACGAACGCCGACCGGCTCGTACACTCCGTACCAGCCACAACGAGAAAGGTACTGTGACCGAGTCTGTTCACGACTCTGCTGGCCCGTATCGACGTGGTCGGCTGGAACTGTTAGACTCTGTGGTTTTCAGCATCGCGGTAGGCTCGGACGGAGCTACCGACTCGTACGAACTTTGTTTTTGGACTATTCCTGCAAAGAAGAAGTTACTTTATCAAGCATTCGTTTTTAAAGTATAGTATTGTGGATTTTTGTCGTAATTGGTCTTGTCTTAAGTATATAAAAATTGGTTATTTTTCTAAACTGGTGTGGTGTCCGTTTGTAGTGCTTACACTGTATTACTGTTGGTTATGTGCAAATGCTTTACACACTGACTCTGAATTAAGCCTGACTGCTCGTGCCAAGCTACCACGAGGGTGAGCAGGGGTTACTTCACGAGTGTAACACCCTTACCCTGACTAGGAAGAAGGGTCCCTACTTGGACAAAGGTGCAAGCCCTTGCCAACTAGAGATCCCATTTCTAACACTGTATGATCAAATTAAGTGATTGGATGGGCAATCATTGTCTGAAACTGAATTCCAGCAAAACGGAAGTGATCATGTTTGGCAATCTCTTTCCGCCTTGGTCCCCAGAGTGGTGGCCAGACAATCTTGGCCCCCCACCCACACCGGTAACCAAAGCCAAGAATCTTGGCGTTATTATAGACGATAAATTGAGTTTGAAGCCCCAAGTATCTAAGGTGGTGTCTTCCTTTCATTCCCATAAAAACCAGAAAGACGGTCGTGACCTCTCTGGTTTTATCGAAACTTGATTATTGCAATGGCCTTTACATCAATATCCAATCCACTCTTCTCAGAAAACTGTAATGGTACAGAATGCCGCTGCAAGACTTGTATTAGATATTCCCAAATATCAATCTGTTAGATCAGGTATTCGTGACCTGCACTGGCTGCCTGTTGGGCAGCGGGTAAAATTCAAGGCGCTCTGCATTGCTCACAAGGCGCTTCACAAAGAAGGCCCGGAATTTCTAAGTGACCTTTTCAGATGGTACTTACTTAACAGACCTCTACGATCGGCCAACACCAATTTGATGCTGACTGTCAGGATAAAAAAAATGAATTGGGGTGGGAGGAGTTTTAGCTACAATACCACAAAAGAATGGAACTCCCTTCCATTATATCTTAGGAAGATTCCCTCTCTCCTCGAATTCAGAAAGCAACTAAAGACATGGCTCTTTTAGCAATAGTGGTCTGCAATTACAGTTGGAGAACCGGAAGCGCCAAGACACCTAAGGGTATACGCTGCGCTATATAAATTATAATAACATAACATAACATCATTGTGGGCATGTTTTTGCTGTTGGAATGCAGTCTTGTACTTCTGTGGCAGTTGGAGAAAGGGCAACTCACAATCTCATGTCTAGAATGTTTGCAAGAGGGTAGATATTCATCGTACTCCACAATGGCTCCTGAGATATTCCCTGGCCTCAAGTCTGCCCAACAAATATGGTCTTTGAGTGAGCCTGGCTTTAATTCTAGTCACAGGCAGTGGGGTCTCTCTATCAGGCTGATCGCAAGCGCAACTACTTAACAGACTGTTCAACAGGGTTGTTAGCCCTGTTGTCAAAGAACAGGAATCTGGTAGCCCAGCTGCACATAGAGGTTGTTGGCATGCTCCCAATCCACTACTCCATACTGACACATTCTTTATTGAGGAGAGAGTGGGCGGGCATTGGGTAATGGCTGGTGCGTTCACTGCAGCCAGTATTTAAATATCTGCAACACTGCTTAAAAAGTTGAGACTATATTTTGTTTTCCACTATAGGAACAAATAGTTGTTTTTTGAGCACGTGTTCACAAAGTAAAACTGATAGCGCGTAGTTGGGGGGGCTGCTCTTGTACTTATGCACATTGGACCATCCATGTACACTCTCCTGGTGCACTGTGAAGTTCACATTACCCATTTGCCGAAAGGAAGAGGATACATTCTTCACTCACTACTTGTCACCCCTCTGTTTGTCTGGCAGAGGTTATAGCTAAAGTTTCGAAGGCAGGCCGTCAGTTATGATATATCGTTGACCTCACTGTGGCAGAATCTTTGGTTTCCTTGCCTGCAGACCACATGGGGAATCTTAGTGGGTCCAGCCTTTGGGCAAGGGGGGTTGCTGTCTGCACCGGGCGGGACGAGTTTTGGGGACGGCGGCCTCCCCCCTTACCTGCGGCCATCGCAGGAATTGCCAATAGCCCCCCCCCTCTTACCTGCAGCCGTCGCGGGAATCGCGAGCATCCACATCTCCATATACAACTTCAGATAATCCTTCTATCTCATATTGAAGCCCATTCTCGCACACAGTATCGCCATAATACATTTCACAGGAAAGTTAGTTTAGAAAAATGGAGGTTCCTCTTATTCGACAAATACCTGTTAGTGTCCGCAATCCCATCTTTTGCGAGGTGTCGGCATATGCAGTCCTTCAGAATGTTTGATCATGCTGCCATGACAAATGGACAGCTCACATTGCCAACGAAAAGTCATTGACAATGTCATGTGACAATTAACATAGTTACCATAAATTGGTTGATAATGTAGATTCGGTTCACTCATAATTGTCCTGTTAGGAGTCAAAGGCATAGGTACTGTAATGGTTGGTGTGCAGTTATCGTTGTGATAAAATAGATGGAATAATAAATTACTTTTTATGACATTTGAGGTTAAAGAATATTTTGAACTTTTCAGTGTTTACTGTATACTCCTGATTCGTTTGGAATGCATCTAGTGCTAAATGTCTTAGCTGCAGAATGTGATACTATCATTTAGTATAATTCTTCGCACTCACACTTTCCCTACATAAGGGAACTGAGGTATGGGCGGGTGGCTTGACAGCCGAGCATGGCGGACGCGTGAGCCCTGAGCTCCGCATCAGCCCGTTATTTCTCCTGATAATCCTGGAGTCCGGGACGAGCCGAAGCATCAAAAACGGGCTCCCGGCAACGGTGAGGAGCCTGTGAATTCAGGGAGAGTATCTCCAGCTGACACGATCCCCTGCGTAGACGAGATATTGACGGACTGGGCGTGTCGCTGAAACCCGCAAGGGGAAGAGGCCGGGAGATGTGACGACAGCTGAGCCCCATCGAGCCGGGGGCCCCAGGGGTAGGGGTCGGGGACGGGACAGCCCGCAGTAGAGTTGCCCACCACCCGTGCTGCACCCGGTGTCCCGAGGTGCTCGGGAGGACCCTGACCCCGGATTGAGGCTGGAGGTCTACGTAGACGAGGGCGGCGTGTGCGGGCCTGGAGGCAGAGCGAGGAGCCAAGCTGGGGACAGCACCTCATGGCACAGTGAGTAAACCTACGAGGAGGAGCGGCAGCAACTGCGGGGGCTGGTGAGCCGCTGAGGGCCTCTCGAAACATCGGAAACTGCCCGAAGGAAGAAGGCGCGGCCCGCCGAGATTAGCGCGCCAGGGCCCTTAGCAGAGACAGGCGTGGGAGAGTGGAGCAAATCTGCCGAACACTGTCAGGCGAACACCATGGTGGGGAGGTGCTCGATTGAAGCAGACACTAGAGGTCCTTGAAATGAAAATAGCTGCTGCATTGCCCTAAGCGGCGAGATAAAGGCCAGGAAACGTGCTCGGCAGGCCCGGATGCAGCAGAGGGACGAGGGCCCCTTTCCTATGGATAAAGGTGAGCGGCCCAAGATTTGGCAATACCCTGCAGTGGAATAGTCCCCCAACGGACAACACAAGTGACCTTCCCCAGCTTGTGCGGCTTGGAAGTGGCAAGTGCCCAGCCCCCACCTTCGATTTGAACGGGGTGAAGAACAGGGGCCTCCAGTTAAAACAGATGGCCGGGCGCATGGCTCGGTGTGCACCTCTCACTTTCCCCTCCCCATGAGAGACCACGCACAGCTGGGAAGCAGAAGCCGCAAACAGATAGTGCTCGTGGAGGTGAAGAATCCTTAGGAGGGCAACCGAGCATCTGCACCATTTAAACACTTACAAAGGCGACCACTGCTTTCACAAGGTGGTCAGGTGCCTACAAAGGATAACTGGACACTGGTGGAAACTGGTAGAGAACGCTCTTCTTCCAACCTAGCTACCCTCTTGTGCAGAGGCTCCACACACAATCTCTGAGCTGCGGAGACGCCTGGTGGGAGGTCGCGTGAGACCATGGGCAAGGCCAGAACAAAGTCGGCGGGAGCCCCCTTGGCGCAAGAGGATGACCCCCCCGGACCCTCAACAACCGAACACGATGCCTCAACCGCCAATAGACCTGGTGCAGCAGCAGCTAGCCAAAATCCTGGAAGCCATAGCAGACACTAAAACTACACAGCATCAGGACATCAGTGCGGTTTCAGTGGGCCTGGGGCTCCTCCGTGCTGAACATCACAAATTATCCAAAAGGGTGAAAACATGTCGGAGTCATCCATTGCGGACCTAGCTCCAGCGCAGGCGGCAATGTCACATCAGGTCGCAGGCCTCTCATCCAGAGTAGACACGCTCGAGCGAAGAGTGGAAGATGCGGAGGGCACCAATAGAAGCAACAACATCCGCGTGGTGGGACTGCCCGAGAAAGTGGAGGAAGGAGACATGATGGTCTATCTCGAGACATGGCTTCAAGTGGTGGTCGCGCCGGAGGGGCTGTCCTCCTACTACATGCTGGAGAGAGCGCACCGGGTCCTGGGAAGGCCCCAGGCTGCCCCCACGCCCAGTGGTGGCCAGACTGTTGCACTACAAAGACAGGGACTTGCTCCTGCAGAGGGCACGGTCAGACGGCCCGTTCATAGTGAACAACAGCAAGGTCTCCGTATTCCCCGACTATACACTGGAGGTCCCAAGAAGGAGGGCATCGTATCTGGAGGTGAAAAAAGCTCTGCGTGAGGAAGATCTTCAATATTCACTAATGTTCCCCGCCCGTCTCCGCATCATTCTAGATGGCCAATCCCACTTCTGCGACGACCCCAAAATGGCATGGGACTGGATAGAGGCGTACAGAACTGGTAAGCCGATGGGTGGAGAAAGACAACACCAGAGACAACGAGACAGAGACAACCGGAAGAGACCCAGGAGACGACCCAGACGAGAGCAATCAAAAAATCCCAGCCCCTTGCAGACTGAGAAGGAGAGGGCCGCGGTACTCAGGCAGTGGCTGAGATCGTGCGGAGTGCTGGGACTCCATTGGAAATAGGCTCAGCTTAAGGAACGGAGGGCTTGTAGTCTGAAGCCTCTGGGCTCAGCAGCGTGGTGCTGCCGAAGGTTACCCCTGGAACTGCGGACGACATCATCTGAACAATAACTTGAGCGACGCCAGGCCACAGCTGAAATTGATGGGGGATCGTGCTCCTATGGACTTTGTGGAAGCTGTTCCGGCCCAGTCTAGGTGCTTTGGGCTGATGCAAAAAGGCGAGATGCTAACTTTGTTCTACTGACTGCACCCCCTCGACGGGCGGGTACCATGATGGTTCCTGCCCTACATTGGTGGTTAGTGACTTGGGTAAGGTTTGGGCAGCCGACCGTTGTCGAGCCGCTCTGGTATCAGGGAGTTGTAAGTTATGGGAAGTTGTTTTTCTATGTGCTGTTGTTTTTTCCGCAGAATAGGGGTTGTTGCCGAGGCACGGGGGTTGTCTGGGGGGTGCAGCGGAGAGCTGTGCAATTTCATGTCACCATCAACCATGGCAGTTACCCCAGATATTATTAGATTCCTTACCTGGAATGTAAGGGGACTGGGGTCAGTGGGCAAGAGGCACAATGTATATAGCTACCTGAAGAGGAGGGGGAGGGACACGTTGCCCTGCTCCAAGAAACACACCTCATACAGAGCGAAATTAAGAAACTGCATAGAAGGTGGAGAGGGCAGATTTACGCAATGAGTTATTCAGCTTTTGCTAGAGGTGTCCTGGTATGGATACGGGTCCCCTTAGACGTCATCCGCACTAAGATTGACAAGGAAGGGAGATATGTACTACTTACTGGGAAACTGTGCGACAGGGACATTACCATTGGTAATATCTACGCCCCAAACCATGGGGCCCAGTGGTAATGCCCCTGCCACACAGTTTCCCAGTAAGTAGTACATATCTCCCTTCCTTGTCAATCTTAGTGCTGGTGACGTCTAAGCTGGCCTTCCTGTGAGGGCTCTCTGCCCAATTAGCCAACCAAATGCCGGGAGCCACATTAATAAGGGAAGACTTTAACTGTGTGACGGATGTAGCGCTAGATCGCTCACAACCCCCATCCCCGCAACCCAGCCACACCGCACATCAATGGCTTTCCAGGAGTGGAGTAATCACTGGGGATTGGTAGACACCTTGAGGGTACAACATGCCACGGATAATGAATATTCTTTCTTTTCCCTCCTACATCAATTGCATACTAAGCTAGATGCATTTCTCTGTTCTGTAGACATCAATGAGACTGTCACGCACACAGTATCTGGGACGCACCTGCTCGGACCAGAGTCTGCTGCTGCTGTTGGAATAGGAAGCTTTTAAAGTTGTGATCCGGGGGCACTGTCTGAGCCAGTCAGTCGGGGTGTGGAGAATCCTATGCAGGGAATTAGAAGAACTTGAGGAGCGCTTACGTACACTTGACAACATTCAGAGAGCAGATGCGACAGATCCCTACACAATGAAGCGCTGGAACGCCTGCAAAGATTTGACTATAACGGTTACCTTGCGAGAGTGCATGGTGAAGAGGGTGAATCAGGTCGACTATTAGCAAGGCTGATCAAACCGGAAATATGAGGTTCCCAAATTACGCATATCAGCAATACTGCTGGCACGATTATGCATGAGCCAGAAGTGGTTAACGCCCTGTTCCGGGAATATTATGAAAGGCTATACGCTGCCCCACCCCCAGCCCCAGGACACAGTTAGAGAATTCCTGCCACCCTTGCAGCTAGTAACTTTAGGCAGACAGCACCGGGAACTACTGGGAGGACCGGTGACATTACCAGAGATACGGCAAGCCATAGCCTCAATGGCCACAGGGACCAGATGGTCTCCCTGCCGAATTTTATTCTGTCTTTGCCTCCAAATTGGCGCCCCGCTTCGAGACCCTGTATGACAAATCATAAAGACTGGGACGACTCCCAGACACCTTGCAAAGCGCCATAGTGATTCCGCTCCCTAACTCAACAATCCCAGGGTCCCGTGTAGAAGACTACAGACCGCTATCCATGCTTAACATGGATTTTAAAATCTTAAGCAAGGTTCTGGCACTGAGATTGCACCTGCACATGCCCAAACGAATCCACACGGACCAGAATGGGTTCATTCCTTCCTGAAATACCTCATACAACCTGAGGAGAGTCTACTCAATACTATACCACCCGAGTCAAAAACGCATGAGCAAGCCTCAATACTATCAATAGACCTTGAAAAGGCTTTTGATACGGTTAGCTGGAATTATTTATTTCAATGCATGGAGAGAATGGGTCTGGGAGAGGGCTGGATTAAATGGGTTATATGCCCATCCAACTGCGAGAGTCAAAACGGGTGGGACAGTCTCTGCCCAGTATGGGATTTTTCGTGGTATGCGACAGGGGTGCCCACTGACACCTGTACTGTTCGCTCTGGCGATGGAGCCGCTTGCGGCTCTGTTTCGCCAAGGGGGGGACTGAGATGTGGTTGACTCTTGATGGGCGACAACACATTATTTCCCTATACGCCGACGATCTCTTGTTTATCTACATGAGGCGGTGGCCGGATTGGCTACGGCTCTGCGCCTTCTGGACAGATTTTCCACCTTGACAGGGCTGCGAGTTAATAAAACCAAGACCTACCTCCTCCCGGTGCCGGGACCTTTGACGAGGCCCCTGACACTCCCAGAGGATCTTAACTGGGCCCAAACCACGTTCAAGTACCTAGGTATACACATCTACCACACCCTGGCGGATATGCGCATAGGTAACCTGGATAGAGCATTCCGATAATGGCACCTATATCACTGATCAAAATGGTCATGTTTCCCAGATTACTGTATTATTTCGTGAACCTCCCGCTGGTATTGCCCAGAAGCTAGTTCACCCCCTTGGACTCATTAGTACAAGCCTTAATTTGGGGTGAAGGCCGTAGAAGAGTCTCACTGGCGATACTGCGACACCCGATGCGGAGTTGAGGATTGGGGGTACCTCACTTCGAATTCTATTACCTAGCCTCCCAGATACAATGGTTAGGGCAGTGGCTGGAGGGAGCTAAGGTAGAGGGAACGTTCCTTGGCGGGTTAGGCGGGCATCCCACCCACCTACTGGCTAAGATTCTGGACCATAAGGTGGCGACTCCTTATCGATCGATACTACAAACCACTGCACTACAGTGCTGGAAGAGGAGTATGTCCAGGCTGCCTGAGATTTCCAATTACACACCACGGCTCCCCTTGGTGGGCCTTCCACATTGAACCCCACACCAGGTATTTACCTCTGAGCAACTAACGGAATGGACAGAGGTGGGCTTAAAGACAGTGGGAGACTGCTATCAAGAAAAGACACTGATCCCCAGTGGGCCAGTTCTTGCAGCACGAAGCCCTGACCCGTACATTCGCAGATCTATGGGGCAGAGGCAAGGAAGAACCAGACACACACCACTTACTGCACGCACTGCTCTCCCTGGGAGCTGCTAAACATCAGGTGAAGTGGTTCTATATGGCCCTAGTAGAGTTATCGCTGACATCATTACCTAAAATTAGAGGCCGCTGGGAACATGCCCTAAACAGGCAACTCACAGACCGGGATTGGGAGAGAGTATTAGCTTCCCCTAAGTCAATATCCCGCAACACGAGGCTGAAATACATTCAGTTTAACTACATTCACATGACCTATCTGACTCCGCACAGGCACCGAATAATACATGGAGGGGAGATGCGTATATGCCTGAGCTGTGACCAACAAGATGTAGACTTTATTCACATGGTCTGGAATTGCCAGACAGTGAATCCCTTTTGGGCTGAAGTAGTAAAATTGACAGGGGCGACCCTAGAAAGAACGCTGGATAGATCTATGGAGGTGTGCCTTTTGAGCCTATTTCCCTACCCACCGAAACTGAAAGTAGGGAATAAATTTATAAACCTAGCAAATGCTCTGGCCAAGGGACGGGTGGCGATGTCCTGGAAGGCCAAAACGGGACCACAGGTAGAGGCCTGGAAACAAGATGTCACGAGCTGGGCTGAAGCAGAGGGGAGGGCACTCTACAGGGAAGGAGCGAGAGGGGTTCGCAGGCGGCCCATTGAGGACCAGTGGAGGGAACTAGGGCGGTCCTGGGAAAGCCTAGAATTAGAAAACCGTGACACTGATGAAGAGGGAGCCGCAAGGACACCAGACAAAACACATGAAACTATATAAAGAGGGGGGAAAACAACCAAAAGAATCAACAAACTCTAGACAGGAGGAAATGCACAGTAATTGGTGCATCATTGACTAAATACCCACATGGCTGCTATTAATAAATTAAAGAAGCTACTTTTCACCTAGCGCAGACCCTACACACTCACCTACTCACCCCAATAAACGTGTTAGAATTAAGATACCCACACGCGGAAATACGTTTGACACATTTCACAAATTGTTATGATTTCATTTAGGTTTATGGCTGATTTCTATACAATACTGTTGATTTAAGACTATAAACATAATGTAGACACAGTGAGACAGTAAGATATCAGAGAGCACAGAGAGCGACAGACCCCAAACTGGCTGACATATACTGCAGGTATTAATTGGACACAGAAACTAAGCGATGTTGAATATAAAAAATTGAATGCCTAATTGCCGCCAAGTCATAATGAATATCACTGTAATGATGCAATATGATGTCAAGACGGATCTGCATGAATATATTTTAGAAATGCCAATAAACAATTTTTTTTTTTTTAAAAAGGGAACTGAGGTAGGAGGACCTAGTAACATGCCCAGGGTCACACAGTGCATGTAGGTTTAGACAGCTGGGTATAACATATAGGTCCTCTTACGCCACAGTCCAGCAGTCGAGAAACTGTTTTCTGCATTAGATGATATGAGTGAATGAATGAATGCTGGGTATTTCTATAGCGCGCTGCTACTCATCAGAGTGTCCCGGTGCTGTCAGGGTGATAGATATGTAGTCTTAAGATGTGCAGTCAGTCAAAACTTAATGTATTTGAATATGTTATCTGACAACAGTGCTACATCATAGATCTAAGCATTTCCTGCTTTGATGTTTGCATGAGAATCCTTGTGATGTTACGTTACTAGGAGGAGCTGATCCCTTTTTGAATCAGTCACATTAAAATATGCTCTATTCCCTCTTTATTCAGAACTGGGAAACAGTAGATTAAAGCAAATTACTGAGGCTTTCTTAGGACAGGCATAGAATATACTTTCTTCCTTCCTGACACTTGAGCACATCAGAAGTTGCTGTGTTTCGTATGTTGAAGCTAAAGGCCTTTAAGTGACCTACCACTGCTTCTAAGAGTACAAACGTATTGCACATAGGTACACTAACATGTCCACATTATTATTCTGCCGCTACTTACCCAGACGAAGTCAAGGACATCCAAAAATACACTTTCCCAAATACTTCAAGACTGGAGCTAGAATAGTTAATTATCCTGTCTTTAAATAGTTGGGCTTATTTCTAAGCTTTCTCTTTGCTTTTCAGGAGGAGCATGGCCACATAAATAATTCTGTATGCATATAATTATGAGGTGGGTTAAACTGTTAAAAAACTGGTGTTTTTGATTGGTGGCGCTAAGGCATTCAGTGGCACACATACCAGCTGAAGCAACAGCCTATTGGATTTAATAGCTCCCCCTTGATTTCTGGCCAGCTACTGTTGTAATTTCTCTTCCTAATTCTTCTCACTTTTATTCTCCCTTCTTTGCTAGTCCTTTTTTAGCCTTTAGGCTACAGGACACAGGTCTGTGAGAAGTTGAGGGCAAATTGGGCACTACCGCCTGGGTTCTCTCTTTAGGCAGATCCTTGCACTGAGCTGCAAATTATATTCTTTGAGTAAGATTTGAGTAGTGCATTGTGAAGACTAGCAGTGAACAGTGAGTGGGAAACGAGGCAATGGAAAGTAGTTATTAGTCACTGAATGTGTGTCCCAATAGCATGGAGATGTCAGTGACTCTGAAGGAGGTGCCATTGGCAATTTCTATGGCATAGAGTGCAGGTTTGCAAATGATGACAACAGCCAGTGTTCTCACGGTGCTTGGCAATTCAGTCCTGCATAGCCACATGATGGGAAGTCCAGCTAGAAGGTACTGCATTGTGTCTTTGGTAATCTTTTCAGTCATTCCTCTGTGGAGGCAGCCAAGTATTTTTAGTTCTGTAACATCACAGCCTACAGCAGGATGGAGGATAGTATTTTTTGTGTGTTTTTTCTTATTATACTAGTGTGGAGCATAGACGCATCTTGCAAAATAATAGTTTAGGAGTTAACATACTTTGGCCAGCTCATCAACAACTTACCATCAACATGATAAAAGTCAAATGAGCTTGCAACACATTAGAGGTTTACAGTAGTGGATTGCACTCTAGATAAATAATTCAGGGATGGGTTTGTAAGCCTATATAATCAAATTTGCATGAGATGAGGGATTTCATTTTCTATAGATTTTACCTTATGGTCAGATTCAAAAGTTGAAAGAAAAATATTTTGGGTAACTGGAAATGAGGCCTAGCTATTTTACATGGAACTCGTATATAGGCTGTAAGAGTGAGCTATTCTGATTGTTTAGGGAGGCTCAGGAAATAATGGCTGACAAGATCTTGTTGCAAACAGAACATATACCCATGTGCAAGAGAGACCTTGAGAGCTACTATGTGATTTCAGTGAGGTTAAATAGTGGAGAGTCTCTAGATGAAACTTTCGCCACTTCTCAGAATAGATGATGCGTCTGTGATCAGTCAGTATTGTTGGGAAGTTAGGGCTACTGGTGGCATTCTGTTCCTCACTCAAGCATTTGCATGCATCAAAAAGCGGTGGTAGGCTCTCACTGTGTCTGTATGTAGAGGCTTCCTTAGATTATTGATGCTTAATAACCCCCTAGCAGGTGTATGCAAGTGTGATTTCTGTTACTGAATATAGGGACCTGCAGGAGCTTGCTCAGAGTTCTGGGCTTCTCATCATTGGTGTGCTCCTGAGACTGGATGTAGAGTGTATTGTGGAACAGTCTGTCTAGCGTTAAAGTATCCCATAAAGACTTCTTGTCACTGTTGTAAAGTTTGGGTGATACAATTGCCTCCCTTCTAGTGTCTCCACTTGTGGAGCTTGTTCATCCTGACCTATCGTGTGCGGTACCACTAGACCTACGGTGTTTTGGCCGCTAAATCTATTGATGTGCTGTAATATTCAAGTCAAGTGTAAAAATCGGATCAAAGGTGGCATATTCAGCCTTTTTTTTTACATGTCACCTAGCACATGATTAAACCCAACAAGGCACCTCTGGTCTTATGTTTATGGAAGGCCAACATGTTTCACTGCCTACAACGTTTGGCAGATTCTTCAGGGCCAGAGGACCTATTCTTGTCTCTACCAAGTCCTCATTTTTGAAAACTGGGATTGAAAATAAGGACTTCATTATTTAGACCCCCCCCAGGATTTTGCGGCTTTGGGTGGCAAATTTCGTGGCCAAAAAAAGCAAAGTTTGCGGCACAAAATCTCAAAATTCACTGTATTTTTGCAGTGGGCAAAAAATGTGCCCGCCACAAAAATGGTGAAGGCTTGTGCTGTCACTTCTGGAGACTGCTTTTTCACAGTCTGTAACATTGCAGAGTCTCCAGCAGCACAGCGCCTGGAATCAGAGGGTGTCTGATGCCAAAGAGAGCTGATTACATATGAAACCTGCTCTTTTTGGCATCCGACAACCCAAGCGTGCAGGGCAGCAGGGGTAGATGGGTGGAGGGGGGCTTGCGGCAGCGAAGGTTGAGGTTATGGGAAAAAAAATAGGAGACATGGGGGAGGTTAGGAGTTAACGGGAGACAACCGGGAGCCGAGGGAGAGAAGAGCCATGGAGGGTGGGGGACAGGAGAGCCTTTCAATGGCCTGCAAAGGGCACACAAACCTGTGTGGCGACCTTCAGTCTAATTGTTCAGGAGGGGGCTAGGTGCATTTCAAAGGCAGGCGACAGAGGAATATAACCCCTCTGCTGCCTGCTGTTTTTTAACATATTTTGCAGGCACTTTTGTAAAAATCACAGCATTTTTAGAAAGTACCGATTTCGTGATTGTTTTGCGAAATCCTGGGGAGGTCTGATTATTAACCTTCAAAATGTTAATCCCCATTATTTATATGTAAAAGCTTTCACAAATCAATAAAGGCTGTTTATCTGTCCCCACCAACATCAAGACATACCAGTGGGCACCAGTTGATGTGGTATTAATATTCTTTTTCTTTACATGAAGTCCTGGCAAAGCAAACGAAAACACTCTCAATAGGCTTTTACGATATGTGATATCCTAAACCAACCATGGACTTGTTATAAGAGTGCTCAACTCTAAGGTACTTGTGAGCGATTTGTAATTTACCTCTTAATGCACCTTATAATACACTGTTGTGTGCTCAGTTCATAATTGAGGACACTTCTAGGAAGTGTACCTCAACAATCTGATGAGGTGCTGTTTACATTCCATAATAAGCATGCTATATGTTAAGGAGTTCGCATATACAATTGGTAGCAATTATTTGATGCTAATATTAATTGCATATATATGGATGACAAAGCACTAACGAAAAATGTTGTGCATCAAGCGGGGTAGATACGGTGCCCAGTACTGTTTGTAGTTTTTTTAAGAGGTGTAGTTTTTGTTGTTGTTTTTTTTTAACCATATCGGTACCCACATGCAGAAAAAGGTTTTCTAAAGGATAAGAGGAAACCCATCTTCTCCTGAGTACATCTGGAGTCCTCCAGGGGGAAGATGAATTCCGAAGGGACACTGGAGGGTTGAAAAAGCAAGGTACTGCTACATGGACGAGAAATACGTTTGCTGAGAAGATGACTATACCCGTGGGAAACCCCAGTGAGCACTGCCATACTCGGCCCGCGCTGGGCCACGGGAGTCCATCCACGCCGGGCTCCCTGATCCCCGTGACCGCAGTCTTCTCCACCTTCGCGAGAGCATCTTGGACTGAGGTAGAGTCATACCTGTTCCCAGTGGCATTTTCCATCAGGCTAGGACATTTTTTTCTCCCCACTCCCAGGCAGAGTCCAGCGTGTCAAATAACAGTGACTTGCCCCCAAACAGCACCTTCTGCTTTGGGGGGAAAAAGCAACATGTACTGAACGCCCAGGGCTCTCAACTTCTGCTTGGCACCTTGAAAGGAAGGGTGCTGTTGCTGCACTTTGAGGGGGTAGTCAGATAAAATCATCACCCGTGATGATTTGCAGTGCAACAAATCTCTCGCACGGGAAGCACGTAGTGTGGCATTATGGTCTGCATAGTTCAATATACAGGCAATTATGGGCCTCAACGGAAACCCAGGTAGGGGCTTGTGCTCCAGGACTTGTGGGCGTGGTCCACTATGGAGCAGGCAGAGACAGAGTCTGGTGGTAACCATGTACAGAACCAGGCTGTAATGAAAGCAGTCGTGTTCGGCCCTTCTGCACCCTCAAGAATTCCTACCATTCGAATGTTCTGCCTGGATCGGCCCTCTGCGTCTTCTGCTCGTGCTACCAAGAGAGCCACTGTGCGTCGCAGAGTCTTCACCTCTGATTGGCAGGCCTGTAAGGAGTCCTCCACTTCAGATATTTGGCCCTTTTTTTCTGAGTCTCTCTCCACTGTATTGCGGAGATCTTGCTGAATAAGCGAGAGGTCTGTTTGAAGTTCACCAATCTTCCCCTCAACGGAGGATCGGAGACCCTTGATGGCATGCAAGATCGAGGACACCTCCGCCAGATGAGGATCTCCTCCTTGTGTACCAACGTGGCCAGCCGGGGGTTGTGCAGAGGAGGTAGGTTTCGTGAATTTGTCTATTTTGCCCTGTGGGGAGCGATGGGACTGCTTGTCCTTCCCCATGACACCCGGCCGGAGCAGACCTCTTGACCGCCTGGTCCACATAAGCTCCCTCTGTAATCGAGACGGGTAGCAACAGAGCAGGGCTCAGGCAAGATTCCCTCACGTTCAAGCTGCATGGCCACTGGTGGCTTATAGGCAGACCTCCGTTGTTGCAGGCAGAGCGTCCTTCTCTGGTATTGGTATCACCGTGGCCCGAAATGACCAACGAGTAACCTCCTTCAGCTCTTCTACTGGCGTGCACCTCCATGCAACCCCCCCCTGCGACCCGACGCAGCTGCTGACCCCACTGACGCCAGAGGGTGGAAATCCCGGGCGCCCCACCAGCCAAGGATCACATGCCACATGCTAGGCCATAGCCTAACCTTTGGGCCAATGCCGGTCCCGAGCCTTCACCCACAAGGCTCCAGAGGAGGCCGAGTGACAAGTTCACACAGTCTCTAGGCAGTGAAATGCAGGGTGTACCCTCTGCACCCTGGTATGGCCACCGATCTCACTGCACATGTAGGGGGGCCACCCCACTCCACACCTTCTACACGAAGGGCGGCAGGACTCCGGGCATGAGGCACTCGCGAAGGTCAGGGAAACAGCCAGTTCCAGGCCCAGTTCGCCCTCCATCAGGGTGGGGCCTCCATGGCCCGAAACGCCAATCGCGGGTCTCCGGCTCTCGGACACTCTGCCACTGCAGCCCGATCTGACTGCTGAATCCCTCGTGGCTTATGGGGGCCCCCTCAGCAGTTGTTAGGGGCCGTGGGGAACACCGATGACGCTCCACACCAGGCCGGTAACAACCACGACTAGGCGAGTCGGTCGCTCACTGCAGCTGGCGCTGCCTCTGTGTGTGTGCACCGGCCGACCAGGCAATAGCACCTGGTGGGGGAAGGAGGGGCTCCCCAACCAGCGAGTAGTTCGCTCCCTCGCCACTCCAGCAACAGGGGGGGCCCGCACCGTTATTGCCCAGGCCTGCCGGGTCAATGCCACCTCGGTGCCTCTCACAGTTCCACTCTCTGCCTGCGCCTCGCGAGGCCCTTCTAGGCCTCGGGATTCTCCGCAGTATGTTGGCGCCTTATGCTCTACTCCACAGACACTGCTCTTCCTGCGTCACCAGCAATTCTCCAGGCATCAGGGGCGATTTGAGCATGATTCTTTATACGTATACTGACAGATTGAATGCGAGGTGGCGGAGCTCAGCAAAGAGTGACCGCCATCTTCAGTTGCTAGGCCACGCCCGTAACGTGTCTGTTGTGTTGTAGTGAGTAATGGGTGAGTATGTTGAGATGCCATCCCCCAGATACACATGCAGCCCCAGTGTAAGATGTTGTAATTTAAATACCACCGAAATCCCCAGCAAATAACTGACTTAGGAAGAAAAGGCAGTGTACTCATCAGGGAAGCAGCCCCTCGCATTGCAGACAGCTTGCATGTTAATGAAGTGCCATTAATGTCTGTTGAAAAAATGTTCCATGTGATGAGATGACTGGAGTCCCATTATGTGCAATCAATGGACCTTAATTCATGATGGAAATGGGGTAAGGCATAGAATTCCCTTGCAACCCTTTGCCTTTCTTTCAGTGTCTGTGGCATGGCAATAAACTGATGCACTCTGCTTGTGATGCATCTCAGTACTTGATGCAAGCATTGAGATTGGCTTACCTGTGAGATGCCTACATTATCAGATCTCACACTTCGGAAAGATCCAGTGTCCATGAGATGCAGAGCCTGTATTTTGACCTGGGCATGGGTTGGTGAATCAAGCTTTTGCTCGCAGTCTGCTACAATGTCAACGATCACTTCAAGGGAGAAGTCAATGACTGCTTCCATAGACCTCCAAAAGATGTTGATCCTTTGCCTGTAAATCCTGTCTCGCTTTCACAAATTATTGTTCCTCAAAAGGAGGTAAGAGCTACAAAGACATTCACTGGCATAGTGAACCCACATAATATTTGGTGTGTGACTTCATTTCTTATGTGGTCGGCCTTCATATGGTAGGTGTTGTAATGAGCTTAACTTGTAGATGGGTAGCAGAGTCCTACGTTATCATTCCCTTCTTCCTTGCATTAGCGGGGTCATTCTGTGTGTTGGGAGCCTTGTTGTAATATGTTTTTTTAAGAAATGTCTAAGTTTATAATGTTTAAAAATATTTTGTGTCAAAAAACGTACATTAGATATTCATTTTTTAAAGAAACATTTGTAAAACCTTAAATAAAACCAATATTTTTCATTTTTTCTGTAGTGTTATTTGCTGCTTCCATTGATTTCTTTGAGAGTGTGGTGCAGTACCAGAGAATGGCAATGTGTAGTGCTTCACTTACTTCAGCTTGTCTGGAGTGCATAATGTATTTTGTGAATACCAATTGCCTTATTCTTTTGTGAGTGGTCTTTTGTATTAGCATGCCCCTCCTTATACCCTTCCTGAAATTCCCATTAACCCTACCCATTTTGTAGTAATTATTTTTCATTTTCCAGCCACTCCGCCTTCTTCCTCCCACATTTACTACAAAAGAGAATACCTGCATTGCAGAGATCTCTGCAGAAAACAGAGGAGAGGCGAAGGCAAAGTCCTTCCACCATTGGTTTCTGAAGTGCATTTTGTAGTTCGTGAATAAAACTACTACAGTACTATATATGTCATCCAAAATGCAGTCTGTGAATTGGGTTTCCTGAGTGGAAGGTACCATTCAGGTTACCCCAGAGTTCATACCTTTTAACAGTTTGATTATTTTAAGAGAATTAACTCACGCAATTGAACAACTTTAGCTGCAGTTTCTGATTTAGAGGGATAACCCCCACATTCACCTCTGGGCGATGGATCCGGCAGTCAACCTAATATCATAGACTGCCTCAGCGATGTTTATTATTGAAAGAGATAATAAATGGCACAAACATAGAAATCGTAGAGATGTGCAGTAAAATAAGGAGGTAACAGTCCCATTCCAGAGGCACTTAGCCCTATGGATAGGTCAACCCCCACCACAATGTCAGAAATGTCGGTGTATCATTTAATTCAGACCTATAATTTATCCCCTCAAACTAGCACAGCAGCCAAAGGGACCAGGTTCCAATTTTCTTTGCTGTGAAAAATCCTACCACTTTTCAAGCCATCAAGTAGGCTGACTAGAGCAGTGCTCGTGGAACAACTGGTCTACTCCAATGTAGTCTTCATAGACCTACCCAAGTATGACTACAGCTATGCAGATTCAGGCAGCAAAATTGAAGCTTAATGGGTCAATAGGTTTACATTAAGGTTGCCTTAAACACACTATTAATTCCCAGCACAGAAATGTGCACTCTTCAAAAAAAAAAAAAAAAAAAAAAAAAAGGACATACTTGCCCAAGGGTGGGGAGTTTCAGAAATCTACCAGTCCCTTAAAAAAAGCAAACCTCTACTTGTCCCATTTGGTGCCATGCTGTGAGGTGACAAATTACAGCAATATTTTCATTATGTCTCTGAATATAGCCCCTATGATTGTGTTAGGGGCCACATTGTATCAGGGTTTGGATTCTAGAAGATCTCTGATTTTGCCACTTTTCCCCAAATCCCCACACGGGCTGGAAGCAGTTGTTCCAGGGTTGGAATGCTCTGTGAGTCTGTGCATAATCGCTGTCTAACATGTTGAAGGGTATTAACCTACTGCTATTTAATCACTGCCCACACTAGAAAAGAGTGGACATGTACTCCTTACAATCTGCAAAGTTTTTTTTCTTCAGGTGTGGGAAAGTGAGGGTGTAGAGAAGGTATTTGCAATAGTCATTTTTATGAGCAGTTATAAACTAAATGTTAACCCAAAATGGTTTCACACTGATTCTCCATTACTAATTTGTTAAAAAAAATATTGGCATGCATTAGCCACTTCATTAAATTATGCCCCAGAGAAATGTTATTTTAGCTACCAAAATAATTTAATGATAGTTGTTTTTTTTCAAGTTTATTTCTGTGTATTTTAATTTGAAAGCAGACAATTAAAAATCTTGGCTTCATACTTATGTATGTATGACATATAACCAGGATGCATTCTGGCAACATTATAAAATCCTCAAATTATTAATTCTTGCAAACCTGTACATGTTTTTTTATTGGATCCATTGTCAGGAATGCCAGCCGAGCAAAAACTTAATGCATTTCCTTACAGCACTCGTCCTAATAGTAAAGGATTTACATTAATGAATCATATATACAAGCTTGAACAATTTCTTTTGGGGCTTGGGGTGGAGGGGTCTGTTATTCCAGAATCCTGCAGTTGCTGGTATTTGTATTATATATGAGATAATGTACTCCCAGACATACATTATAAGGATATTGCAAGTCACAAGTTCTGTGACCATGTAGAGCAATGAGGCCGAAGGCTGAATTCCTTTATAAGATCATGGAACTCCAAAGTGAGTTGCAATATTCTTATATAATGTACAGCGAGGATTATTTATTCCTTATAATACATGGTTACATCATCACCTTTCCAAAAAATCATTAAAACTCTTGGTACGTTGCTCTTTCATAATAAACATGGAAAATAAAAGTGGTATCTATAGTGGAAAATTAAACACACCCAAATCAGATAAGTATTTGGAGAAAAAAAATCCATTTAATTCAAGTCAGATTTTTGAAAAAAGCGCTGTAGCTCTGAATGTGTAGCATCATGCAGTGAGAGTGTATTTTTTTCTATAGTTACATAAGGACTGTAAAAGCATGAACATGTTGCCATAAATATATCCTTTCTGTTTAGCACGAAACAGAGCAGGGGAAGGAAAAGCCATGTTTCGTTTTCAAAAACATTTTTTTTTTTTTTTACAACTGCAGCTTTAATTATGCTCTGTGTCCCGCCTTTCACCTCTGCTGCGGGCTCTGGCAGCAGGTACTGTGACATTAGAACGTAACTGTAATAAGTTATTACAGTGAGCAGCTAAATCGTGCCTTTTACAGGCTACTAGGTGCATCGCAAGTAATAAGGAAATTAGAGATAGGTCTTTATACAGGAATTACAGGATCCCATGTGTCGTTGTGTTTTAAGAACCCTGGGTGATTCTCAACCTCCTGTACTATCTCACTTGAATGAGCTGGCAGAGGTAATTTAAAAGACAGACACTTGGGGCAAAATCTAGGAGTCCAGGGACCCACTCACTGCAATAATTATTGGCAGATCCCTCCTAATAAAAGCTAACTAACTCTTCAATGCACCAACACCCTGGCTTGACCCCATGCATGCACACCTGAGGTATATCAGCTTATAATGTTTGATATGTATTCCTTTTTTTAAACATGGTTCCGTCGCTTTGTAGCAAGAGTTGCGCTCTCTACATCTTATACATAAATCATATATAAAGGTGCACTTAAACAGTCACACAGCAACCTATGAGGTCCTTCACCTTCAAATAATAAAGAAATATGTCCAGCATACAATATTTTTGTTATTCACAAGGCCTACACTTTAACGCATGTATTTTCCAAATATCTCAACCCAGTTTTTGGACATTGCAGAGTGTTTTGATTACTTAACAGCAAGCCCATTACTCCCTCCGAATCCATGTGTCTTGTACCAGTACTTTCAATGTGAGGTATGTGTATGTCCCAAACAGGCACCCTGTTGCCTACATATAAAAGATTCCTGGGTTGTCAATGTAGGGGGGATCCACCCACCATGTTGCGGTTGCTGAAACCTAGATGCTCACGAACCATAACTTGTGTTGCCTCTGCCTTTGATAGTCTTCACTGCTGACTCCTGCACAAGGGTTTCTTTGCTTATTTGCTTTGGACCTGGTGCTGCTTATGATATCACAGTTGTGGCTTTCGGTGGTGCGGGTGATCCCTGCTGGTGTGAGGATGCATGGACTGGTTGAATTGTACAAACATGAGGTGAGTGATACTGCTTAATGTATGGTTTTACTCTCCTCCCCATCTCTAGAAGGTTTAGGGTACACTGAGAAAAGAACCCGGAGATTGGGGAGGTGTGATCACTGAGATGCAAAATGCGCCCTCCATTTCACACCCACTTTAGTTATTTTTAAGGTTAGAGTCCCTACTCACTGAACAATTGTTTATGGATTGGGCATGGGTTCCATTTTGTTAATATAGTTTGTTTGTATATTTGTAGAGCGCACATTCGCCTGTGTTTATCTTGGCACTGGGGTTTCAGAAAATCCAATTAAGTGTCAACGTAGCACCCATCGGAATGAGTCCTTTATCGGAACAGCAAAGTTTTTACTCACTTCCTAAATGCTTTTAGTAATCATTTTTTCCCCCCTAAGTTTACAAGGCAGTCCGTTCCGTAGCTTAGCTGCTGCCACCGAGAAGGTACGCGCACCCAATGTAGACCCATACAATCTTGGGATATTGACCAGTGGTGTTTTCTGACCGTAGATGTCTTCCTGACACATAGAAAGAGAATCTTTTGTGCCAAGGCTTGTTCTCTTATTGTTAAGGCTTTATGGTCTAGGCAGATTTAAAGCAGATTCTCTTATAAACCGGCAACCAATCTTAAGTTAGCCCAGGAGTAATACATTTATATTTCCTAATATTCACTATCATCCAAGCTGACATATCCTGAATAATTTGCAGTTTGTTGATCAGTTTGGCAGGTAGACCTAAGTAGATGGTATTGCAATAGCCCAACTTAATAACCCTATAGTTGTGATTGAACAATTGCTGTTTGTGAAATGAAAACAAACTTCAGGAAGTTAGCGGATGCCTGTTTTGGAAGAGCCCCCCCCCCCCCCACACCCCTCCGAATGAGAAGGTTTTACATTTGTTTTTAGGTTGCTTTCACTTTGACTTTGTCTGGTGTCATCTTTCTAATGTAGTATACATTTCCTACTATCCCTCATCTTGCCTCAACACTTTGCACTTTGTTTGTTTTGACATGGCCGGTCGGGAATGGTTATTTATTTTCCTGAGCCTTGGTTGAGGAGGCAAGCAGTACTTCAAACGCCATCTTGGATAGGGTGCTTTCAGTGAATCGAGTCTCAATTGCAGGCTCGTTTTTATGACAACAGCGGGAATTGTAAGCACAGATGCTGTGCATCACTATGCAACGGTAGCACTAATGGCGCACCAAAGGCAAGGCAAGCCCATCTACGCAAGGGACAACCAATGAGTATCTATCGACCATTTACATGCCCTACAGTATGCGCCCCTAGTCTGTTACCACAATCCAACTCGGAAAAGATTTTTCAGGAATGCCCGGAGTTAAAGCCAAACCCAGCCAACGCAGCTTCCTCAATGGCCGCACCTTAAAAGGGTGGCGTGTACCCGGGGAAGGAGCCAAAGGAGATCCGGTTAAATCTCAAATGTGCACTCCTAAACATTGTCCATTCTTAAATATTGTAATAAAGTAAATTAATTAATCAAGGCGTCTAATCTTGATTGAATTATCACTAAAATTTGATTAAAAAATGACTACCCCGAGAGCTTCCTGGCCATTCCTAATCTCGCGCAAGTCCTTCGCGATGACCTATCTGTATTCTTCCATAATGAAATCATTGATTTAGTCAAAAAATTGCCACAGCCTGTGATAGACACTTCTTCTGTAACTATGCTCTTATCTGAGTCTTTATGGTCAACATTTGTCCCTATGATGGAATCTCAGTCCTTAATACGCTGCCATCTCTTCCTCGTCTCTGTCCAACATTTGTTCAGTGCATTAACTCAAAAAATAACCTTTTTGAGTTAATGCACTGCTATTACATAAGGATCAATTGAATTTCACAAAGGCCTCTCCATGGAGACCGTGCAGGTTAAATCCACCAAAGATATTAGAGGAACCTTGAGTGACGGTGGAGTGGTGGACCTGATATTGTTGGATTTATCATCTTATTTTGATACCGTCTCCCACTCCTCTTTACATCAAAGGCTGCGGTATCTGGCACTGTCCTTACATAGTTTGCATCTTTTTTGCAGTATTGGACATAAACAGTGGGCCTTGCCAACTTTAGATCTCCACCTTATCCTTTTCTGACTGGGGTCCTTCAGGGCTGTGTTTTGAGCCTCACTCTCTTTAATCTGTACATTGCCCCCTCCTTGCACAACTGATTGAGTCTTTTGGGATGTCATTCCACACACACATGGTGACGACACTCAGGTGAGTGCAGACTAGATAGCAACCCTAGGGAGGCAGCGCAGATTCTTAGGGATTGCCTTCAACGAATGTCAAGGTGGATGAGAGCAAACTCACTTCTCAGCAGCAGTGAAACGGAAATAGTAGTCTTTGGAACTGAAAGCACCTGGTCACAGGAGCGGTGGCCGGCGATGTTATGGGCTGTGTCTATCCGTGTACACCTGGCTCAAAATCTGAGAGTCATTGTGGACACAGATTTGTCTTTTGTAGAAGACATTAAGACTGTGTGTTTTGGGGGTAATTATTAAAAATTCTTCTCTTCCTGCGTCAGCCAGAAAATATCTGAATCAAGCACTCGTCTCATTTGGGATGGACTACTGCAACTCTCTGGTTATTGGATTCTTGAAATAATTTTTATACAGAATGCAGTTGCTTCAAAATGCAGCAGTCAGACTGATTTTGGGTCTGAAGAAATATTCATCATTCTTCTGTGAGCTCAAGAAGCTACATTGGCTTCCTGTCCATAAAAGCTGCCTGTTTAAAGCTTTGTGCATACACCATAAAACCATCAACAACGGTGGACAGATTTCTTGTATGTCTTCGCAATTTTCCGGATACCAGACTTCGCACCCTCTAAGATCCCAGTCCGCCTGTCTCGTAAAAGTCCCAACATTTTCAAAAAAATATAATTTGTGACTGTAAGGAAATGTGTCTTTTTACATGATCACCCCCTAAGTTTTGGACTGCTGCGGCTGGTTTTTCAACTCCTGAGGTAGGTGCCCTGAGGCCTGCTAACCAGACTGCAGTGCCAGTGCTCTGACCCACAATTGGCATAAGTTAATTTACTAATAAGTTCCTAGTCTATTCTACCAGGGATACCCAAGGCCTGTAAGTTAAAGTGTCCACGTGGACTGCTGCACTTTTTGTGCCACCCCTAGTGTTACAGAGCAAAGCAAGAGACTCATCCTGCCATTGCTGGATGGCAGAGCAGTTTTGGAACTGCTAACTTGACTCTGCCATTTAAACTAATTTCAAAGTCCAGACCTTTTTTTAAAATATATATAGGTCACCCCCTAAAGCTGACCTATCGAGTCCTAAGGTAGGATGCTGTATATTAAAAAGTAGGACATGTGTTTTTATATGTTCCATTAGTAAAAACACCAAATTGCTTTTGCTGTAGAATGGCTAGTAACCCCGTTGGCGAATACAGGGTTACATGCTGGTATCTCAGTTATGGTAACTTCTGAACAGGACTACTAAAGTTGGTACTTCTAGGTATCAAAAGAATTATTACATTAAACCCGAATTGATGCCCAAGTCAAATTTAATGTAACTTTTAGGTAAAAGGTAACATTAGAAAGCTTTCCAGTGAATGTTTATGGTTGCTGGCCACAAGACAGCCTTCTGTCCTCCTGGGGGAGTATTGAATGACTCTCAGGAAGGAACACAAAGGCCCTGCCGTTGGAAGAGGTGTTGCAGAATGTAAGTCCAAAAGGCGAGCTTCAAAGGGGAAGCCGTCTTTGAGGGTCAAATGGTGGACACACAGGAGAGGGGCTGCTCTTTTGTTCTGGTAGACAGGTAGGTGTCGAGAACAAAGAGGTGGAAACAGTTGCCAAAGAAGCTTTAGGGTAGGCTACAAAGCTGCATACACCGAGAGATGGGTTCTGCCATCTTAGGAGTGGGCATAATACTGCATTGTGGGATAGCTAAATGCTACACTATGTAGGAAGTTGTCATCGGGTTAGGGCGACCTGTTAGCCCAATGGCTAGTAGTCACTGCATCCCCAGAGGTCAAGTGCTGGGCATAAACGTGGCACCTCTGGCACCCAGACCTCAGATTACATTTCCCCTGCAGAGAGGCCCGAAGGAATGGTGTGCTGTTCAATGGATCTGTCAAAGAGAGACAGTACCAACGACCGGAATGAACCTGCTAACCCTTGGGCTAGTACAGAGAGGACTGTGCCTGTGTTGCTCAGCTGAAGTAAAAATTGTCCCCAAACACCAGAAAAAGGTGACTCCAAGAGTCAGTTGGCTGACTTCCTGTTACAGCTACATGGCCACAAAAGCTGAAAAAGCCTGCCTTTGCGAGTTGATGGCCACAATGGCTTGACTGCTATTGAGTGCCGAAGCGCAGCCTGGGAGACAGAGTCTCAATGCTCAAAAGTTGCACCCCAGTCTGCTGGACCTGGGAGAGTCACTGGAGTGCAGTTTGATTGCTCAAGGTGGACACTAGCCTCAGTTAGAGTGAACCGCTGGTTTTGCTGTAACCAGAGACCAGTGGCAAGCTGGACTTCAACCGGACTTCGAGGGCCATCGACCCCTGTGAACAAGGTCGTTCCACTGTGTTTGTGGATCGAGGGTGGCCTCATGAAGACCCCCCTCACCGGATTAGCATCCTTCAGCAATGTAAGCATCCTGTATCCTTTGCGTCTGGACCACTCCATTGATGTCTATGGCGGATTGCCTCTAGGGCCTGGAACTGGACTCGAGACTGCTTTGACTGCAAGGTAACTGTCCTGCCAAGCCTCATTAGCCCCTGTGACTTGCTCGCTGCTGGAGTTGGTTGTCCAAGGATTGGAGTAACCGAACACAACTTTACAAAAGTTTTCCAAGTAACTGCTAACCATGGTAATTTCCAGTGCTTGTTTGCGATTTGAAGGAAAAGCAGTGATTTATTATTTGCTTATTAATTTATATCTCTGGAACCGTCAGTTCATTTTGGTGTCAAACAATTCATAGTTATTGGTGTTGGATTTTCTTTGTGTTGTGTTTATTTCTTGTTCAACTGTTCTGGTACTAAAAATGTGTTGCACTTGTTTCTTTGACGAAGCCTGTTTGATTGAAACAACAGCTACCCAGGGTTGAGCTAAGGTTCTGCAGATGTGCCTGTCTGAACCCAAGAAGTGTTTGTGAGTATATTGCACAATGAGGTCACAGAATCATACCATGTAATAAGCTGTTTTCCTCACAGTGACTACTCTCTAACACTGGATATGACCAGTCTTTAATGCAATGCCATCTCCCCTGTGACCTCAAAACAGCCTCACCATTTTTTAACTACAACTAAAAACTTTCCTTTTCACTAACACCATATAACTTCCAGCAGGTCACCTAGGTGGCTGTTATCCACTGCTGTCTCTTCTTGTTCACCAGTCTTCCTCATCATCTTCATCATAATTCTTGCCATCTTCTCTTAATTGTTTAGGGACATCTTGAGTTGGTTAAACCCAAACTCTCCTTTTAAGCAAAACATTAAACATGTGATGATTGGCTACCTAGATATGCTCACTACTGTGTCCCAATTTGAGAAGCTAAAGTTTAATGGATGTAAATTCATGCAGTATATTTTTGTAGCGAGTCCTTCTACTAGGTAGTCCTCCTTTTTACACAGGTTTCGTTCATTTTCAATACAGCACATTTTGTGATGTAAGGGATATCTAATCGAGACATCTAGCCGCAGATTCCTTAACTTTTGTTATGTTATGTTAGTGTGATTTCTAAAGCGCACGAATACCCGAAGGTGTCTTGGCGCTGGACCTTAATATAGCCTTGACAGAAAGAGAAGAAAAGAATTAGAAGATGAAATTAGTTAAACAACAAGGTTTTCAGATTTTTTCTGAAGGAGATGAGGGAATTCTCCCCAGGCGCCAGTCTGGGTCAGGAAAATTTTTCAGCAGTACCTCTGCACGCCGGGCGATGGCATCGTACGGCTCAGCGATGACGTCCTCTCCGGATACGATGTCAGAGGAACCATATAAGTCGCCTCCGGCGTGCAGACGTCCGTTTCTTCTTTTCCACCTTGCAACTCGGATCCGGAGAAGCCGTTACTCTGGCCTTCTGTTTTTAGCTTACTTCGACGCCTTTTTGAATCTGGGAACAATGTGCCTATGCCTTCGGGTTTTAAGACGTGCGAGACCTGTACTCAACAGATGTCAGCTACGGATCTGCATTCCATCTGTATGTGGTGCTTAGGAGAGCACCTCGACTCTGAGGAGTGCGATGGCTGTAAGAGGCTGAAGCCTAAGTCTTTGCGGGAAAGGCGAATGAAGTTGCTAACAGTGCAGCACTCCCGATCGGAGTCCAGATGACTTCAATCTCCTTCCCGCTCTGAAGTTCCTGCGCAGGGCCATTCAAGGAGCTGTTCCCGTGGGCGTCGCTCGTCCAAGTCGCGGAAATCCCATCGGAAGGGATCGAGGTCACGGAGGACTTCAGCCTCGCGAAGTCGTGACGTCGTTGCTGGTTCCTCCCGTTTCTTACTGGAGGATACCGGGCCTCCCTCCTTATCCTGGAGCCGGGGCGACTATGACCCAGATTCAGGCATATTTTCAGGCTCTGCAATCCTTGTTTGGGTCTACACCTCCCCTGGAGCACCTTCGGGCCCCAAGGAGGTTGAAGGGACTCTGATCGGGAGCACGCCAGCAGGTTCGCCCTCGGCGTTGGTCGAGGACCTCGACTCCGTACCTGGAGTAATTACGACGTCGGGACACAGCCCAGTGCAGCTTCCTGTTGTGCCGTCGGATGAGGTGGCGGACACGACGACAGGTCGATGCCGTAGACAACATTTGTGGTGCACGTTGCTACGACGCAGCCTGACATCGATCCGCCGGAGTCGCCGCTTATAGCCATTGCAGTTCCTCCACCTTCTCCTTTATAAATTAAAGATAAAGCTAGTTATTTTGCTATTTCTCCAGTATTGCAGGAAGACTCTGCATAAACTGGTGACGTCGACCGCTTGGTTCGTCTTGGTCCGCCTCAGGTTCTTTGGCGACATTTGGTGGAGATAGTAGTCTGCAACCGTCTCATAATTATGATTTGCTTTCTCCGCCACGAATGGCGACAGAGGCTAGTGCAGCTTTCGCTGAGGCTATTAAGAGAGCTACTGGAATACTAAAATTGCAGCTTTCGTTGGTGACTTTGTCATCTGATCCATTATTGGATCTGCTTCATCGGGGGGGTCACAGGTGTTGAACCTTTACTACCTTATGGAGAGTCTCTGTATGACATTCTCCTGGGTACTTGGGCAAGGCCGAAGACCGATATCTCTGTTGATCGTGCCATTTCGCATCGTCATCGTCCTGCTCCGGACGACCCTGCTTGTCTTTCTTGACACCCTACTGCTACAGGGTTTGTTGTGCAAACTGCTACAGCTTCGCCAAGTTAAGAGGTTTCTTCTTTGTTTCCGTCAGGAAAAGAGTTTAGGTGGTTGGAGAAGTGTGGCCGGAATATCTTTGCGTCCACTAGTTCGGCCGTGAGGTCGTTGAACACATCTTGTGTCTTAGGAAGGGCTTCCTATGCTTTGTGGGACTCTGACGACCACCTCCTTCCTTCCCTTCCTGAAGGAGTCAGGGCTGAACTCTCTCAGCTTGTGCAGGATGGCCGTGAGATGGCAAAGTTTAATATTAAATCGGAGATGGACACAACAGATTCTATTGGCAGAGCTATGGCACGATCAATTGCTCTCTGTAGACACGCTTGGATGCCTGAGTCGAGATTTCATGATAATGTCCGGGAGAGCTTGAAAGACTTGCCCTTTGATGGAGCCTGTTTATTTGACAGATATGCTGATTCTGTGGTACAACGCCTCATTGCTGGTCATTTGTAATTTGATCTTATTAGGTCTTTCGTTTGTCTTTTGTATCCCCCACAGGGCTAATCCCTTAGCCCTCTTTTGTTCAATATCTACATGGCCCGCTTATCTTGTTAATATATTCCTTTAAATCGCAACTACATCTTATGTGGATGACACACAACTGATCGTGTCCTTAGATAAAGACGATAATAAAGCAGAGGTTAACTTTAAGTTATGCCTCACAGAGGTTATTAGTTGGATGAAGGACAATCATCTTAAATGCAACTCTGATAAAACTGAGATTTTGCTAATAGGGAAGGACAATCCCTTCAAGCCAATCCCGTGGTGGCCAGATGACGCTCCGGCCCCCCCCCTAACACAGTGGAAGTGGCTAAGAACCTGGGAGTAAAATTTGTTACCTCCCTTTCATTTCGGCCGGCCTCAAGCTCTCGCACTTATGTGCTTTAGCCTCATTAAAACTCTTAGAAAGCTCTTTGACTACATTCCCTTCTTGGCTAGGAAGACAGTGGTGGTAGCTCTTATAGTATCCAGATTAGACTACTGCAACAGCCTACTTGCAGGAACCAATAAACAAGTATTAAATAAACTGCAATGGTGCAACATCCAGCAGCGTGCCTAGTGCTAAAACTGCCTCGTAAATCATCGGCCTCGGCAGCTCTTAAAACCTTACATTGGCTGCCCGTTCATAAAAGGATTCTGTTTAAGGTATCACTAATCACTTTTAGAGCCTTCAGAAACTCAGGACAAAAATACCTATCGGCCAGATTCTCCCCTTACACCACTGTCAGGACTCTTAGATCCTCCTCAGCCAACTTCCTTAAGCCCCCTACCTACAGGCTTAAAAGAAAAGGAGGTAAAACACTGGCAGTCCTAGGAACCCGTGCATGGAACTTCATGCCAATTCTACTGAGGCTGATAGAAACAGAAACGCATTTTAGGAAATCCCTGATGATCTGGATCTGTGGGTCCACCGATGCATTCTGCCTCTCACTAATTTAACTGATACACATCTCGCTTCCTTATGTCTTCGTGTGTCCCCTTACTCTCTCCGCATAGCGCCAGGATGCTCCCTCCGGAGTGACAGTCGCGCTTTACAAATAATCAAATCAAAATCAAATCAAATCCATGGCTGTGGTTCTAATGTTTAAGGTTTATCCCCCCGCTATGTCTTGTAGTGTTGAAGTGTTAAGTACTACTTTTTGCATATAATGAGAAGATTTGTCTCCGGATTCGACTTTTTTAATCTCCGGAGGGTATTTACAGCTGTGTAGCTGGTTTATTCTTTCGTTTTACTCTGATGAAGAGCTTAGTCTCAAGAGGTTATACCCCTTATTCAATCAATCAATCAATCAGGCATTTATAAAGCGCGCTACATACCCGTGAGGGTCCCAAGGCGCTGTGGGGGGGTGCCGCAGCTAGAGGTCGAAGAGCCAGGTCTTGAGTAGTCTCCTGAAGGTCTGAGGGTCCTCTGTCTGCCGAAGGATATGTGACTTACTTTACTTGGAGTATTGGTTTGCTATTGTATAGCTCTTCAAAAATACTACTTTTGTAGTCGATTTCTATACTATAGATCTCTCTGATATACAGCTTAGTCCTTCTTGGATTTAGTTTTCTGTTCTCTTAAGGATAGGGTAGTGAGTTAATAGCACTCTTTTCCTCTTGTGATACCCTCTCGGGGGGTTCAGTTACCTTTACACGCTTCTGTGTTTTTTTCTTAACCAGTGTATTCAGTGCAGTTTGCTTTCTCTTCTTGAGTAGACTACGTATTTATTATAAGTGCTGCAATTTTTTGAAGGGATTGAGCAAGTTGGAGCGTTGCTCTACTTCAGAGTATATACTTGGCGTGCTTTTGAATGCTATTTCCTAGTGAGTTCTTCCTTTAGGGTAAAGGAACACTGCCTAGTTTAGACATGAAAATTTCCTCAAATGCAGACAATCCCTATACCTGCTCCACTTTGTGGTGCGGTAAATTGGCAGCCAACGGTTTGTGATGCACGGGTTGGTCCATCTTGTCTCAAGACCAAGTCTTGGAGACTATTTTATAATAGGATTTTCTTTTTCCTATGATGTTCTTGATATATGTGGTTCTGCCTGATCCACATTTTCTGTCTTCTGGAGAGGATGTACTTGTTACTTTCAGCATTTCTCATCTCATGAAGAATCATGACTGTTTTTCTTGTGGTGTCAATTCTTTAGGCCACCATTTGACAGACAGCATTTTCTTATGGCAAGTCACCTACGGTTTGTATTGGTGACGTAGTACACCTTTTCTCTCTGGGTTGTGTATTTTTGCCGAACCTGTCATTTCGGGTGGTTTTTTGGTATATGGTGTATACATGATATAATGTGCTGCTGTGTTTCATATATTGTCTTGTATCACAAGTATCGTATGTGCCTGTTGTTGACAAGGATTTATTTTATAAGATATTTTGGAACTGCTCTTAAAGGTGCGTTATCTTTTTCAATATTATTGAAAAGCGCTTTTTGGAACTGGTTTCTCAGTTCTAGTTAGTTCTTATGTATACAGTGTATACATGACTGTATTATATGTGTTACACATTTGTTTTAAAAAATAATGTGAAAAAAGGAGAAAAGAAAAAGGTTTTAATCAAAGATGCGGTTGATTCTTTTTTCTCGCTTGTCTTGGTGTTGAGCTTATTCAGTGCTCGAAATTGTGTTCAGTCTGTCGGGCTATGGCACTGAAGGCTGTACGGAGGCAAGCTTTATACGTTCTTGCGTGCTGGCAGTAGTTATTGGCCATTGAAATCCTGTGAATTGCAGAGTCAATCGGAGTATATGGGGACACATTTATGTCACATATATATTTATGCCCACATATATATTTAATATATATTATATATATATATATATATATATATATTTATATATATATATATATATATATATATATATATATATATATATATATATAGGCATAAATAATTTTGTTTGGAGAAAATGAATATTCATCCTATGAAACAATTGTATAACATCCTGCCACAAAGATTCATATATATATATAAATCTTTGTGGCAGGATGTTATACAATTGATGCATAGGATGAATATTCATTTTCTCCAAACTAAATTATTCATACCAAGGAGAAGTTGTCGTTCATCTTTCCCTTGGGGAAATGAGTTCTGAAAGTCCTGTTTTGGAAGTTTATCAGGATAGTTCTCTTTCTGATTCTTTATTGTCCTGAACAATGCAGATTATATTACTTTTATCAGGCATTTGACCCTTTTTGGTCATCGAGTTTTCTTACCCCTTTGGGGGACAGGGGTTAATGTCTGTCATCCGACAGATGGTTCGTCAGGGTTTTTTAACCCCTTTTTCCCTCAAGGACCAATTCTCTTAGACATGTAAGGTTGCTTTTTAGGTCTCGCCTAGGCAGCGCGCATGCGCTGCACTAGGAGATGACCTTTAGAAATTGGCCACCTCTTTTCAAGCACTCGTGCTTGTGCTGGCATCCACCTTGCAGGAGCGAGCAGCGGCGCGCGTGCTAATTGAAAACAGATGGCCCGCGCGCCGCTGCTCGCTCCCGCAAGGTGGATGCCAAAACAAGCACGAGTGCTTGACGACCTCTTTTCTGTCTTCATCCTACACTTCTGCGAGCTCAGTGTAGACGAGAGCCCCTCGTCCAAAGTGCAGACCGTTTGTTTTTGACTGCCCGGTCTCTGCTCATGTTCCTGCCATGAAACCTTCCTGTCTGCTTCATTTTTCAGCTTGGCCTATTACTTAATCTCTCCGTGCCGTTCACACGCCACCTCACACAACAGTGCAGGCCCGCCGCCACAACCCCTCCGAGGTCGCTGCTTGTTCGTATCAGTCCGCTGTGCCGTTCTTAATCTCACCGTGCCATTCTCAACACCACCTCACCCATTTAAGCGTGCCTTTATTTATTTATAAACGGCGCCACTTTGACTTTAAGCGCACCTTTATTTATTAACAAAAGGCGCTGCTTTCAATTTAAATTTAAGGAGGCGAGAGCCGTGCTTCAACATGCACCTTTATTTCTGCACGGCGCCGTGCAACTCCTCCCCTGTTGTTGGTTGCCGTGGCTGCTGCAGTTCATCGACTCCTTAATTGTTGCAACATTGATAACATTCAAAGGGTAACGTCACCTATGCCATAATCGCAGTGCTCAAAATAGGAAATGACCCAGAACATGATGGCTGCCTTGTTCTTTGGTGTAGTGACATTGAGTTTTGACTGATTGGTATTATTATTTCAGAACCACATGTGAAGTTCCCTGAGCTTGTGAAAGTAGTTTATTGTGTTTATTTTGCACGTCGGCCAGCTTCGCCGAAATCTAACTTAGTGATTGTGACACTGGCATGAGGGATCCCGCCCTGAGTGAAGGCATTCACATATGGCTGCTTGGTCTCACCGAGCTCTTTCACAGCACATTTAAAACAGACAAAAGGTAATGAAGTTGCGGGTTCCTTCCTGAACCCTCGGCTGCATATCATTCTGCGAGACACACGATAACATTACACCGACATCAGTCCTACACCAAGTTCTGGAACAGACTCTTCCCTAGAACATGATTAACAAGAGTAGAGCTGCCCCTCTGCCCTCAGCTCTTGAATATGTGGGGCCCATTGAGCTCCTGTTTGTCAACATTCCTTTTTAATATTCATAGCCCGCCTTTGTCACTGCTTGACGTAGGAAGTTAGAAGCATGATGCGTTTAAAGTTTACTCAATCTAAAGACCGATATATAGCCCTGCACTCTTTCCAGAAGACAATCCGAACCTAGAGGAAGTAAACTTTACTACAAGTAAATGGTTTCGGCACAGACTCCTGTTCATGAGGGCAATCATCTCCCGGAGTAAACTTTCCTTACGTGGTGATACTATCCGACCAAATTCGATCTTAGAGCAGGACTTGATATTAAACAGACAGGCAGACCGGGGCAGTTTGGTAAAACTGTGACTACTGAATATGTACTGCAGGGGAAATCAATCCATTCACCAGCAGGAATGGCACCAAGGTAGTTCTAGGTAACTGAAGATAAAGCACCAGTCCACTCAATTCATCAACCCCTTGCAGAAAAGAATCAATATTTTGCAAATGGCACTGCTTAGTTGAGCGACACCCCCAGTATGCTGGATACACATCTCTTTGTTTGGCAAAGGATGCTTTGGTTGCTGCTCAGTGCATATGTACAAATCAAAGACCTCTAACAATGCTTGAGAAGCCTCACCGCAGATTAAGCGCGTCCAACAAGTTCATTTCCAATGAGGAGGAAAAGCCAAGATGTGGACTAGTAACTGCTCCGTAGTGCATATTCGCCATAATAGACCACGTGTCAGAGGAACTTTGGTGTCAAAGCTGTCGATCTTCCACTGCCAAAACGATGTTCAATGCACAAGACCAAGGTAGGTGGTTCAGAGAAGGGTAGACCTGTAGCGTAGAGGGTTAACATGCCTGCCGCAAAGAATGTGTACTATGCAGATCATAGAACAGTGTTTTATGCCCATAGCTCAACGGGTTACTGCTTTTGTCACAGAGATCCTTTTGTTACTGTGCAGTCCATAAGTTACAATCGTGTTCTAGATTAAAAAGTTATGTTTTTTCCCAGTCTTTCATTATCCAAATTTTGCTAAAAAGAGTTTGTTTAGGTAGAAATAAATTCTTATTAGTAAGTCAACCCTAGGCATTCTTACGTTCTGAATCCTGAGTTTGTGCTTCCCAGACCAAACACTCTTAAAAAATGCCTACCAGTATGGATGGTATTTGAATCCTACACCTTGTAGTCCTCTTTGTCTTATGTGAAATTTCTATACACTGATTTACACACGTATGTATGTGTGATGTAAAATGCTCTTACACCCTACACTTATGAGAGGCGCTATAAAACAAATGAAATACATGTGATGGAGGGGCTATGGAAAGATGAGAGGCACTGTTGGAGGGTTATAGTGAAGGAATAATTTAAGATCCCCTTTAAAAATTGCTGTATCCTGGTACACTGTAAGGTCATCTTTTACTATGCTTTAAAAACAAATTCAATTGAATACATAATGAAAAGTGTGTTGTAGAATGCACATTTGTTCTCAAAATTTCTTTGGGTGGAGAACCTCTCAACCCCCCTTTTAGTAGCTCACTATGCACTGTATGGGGGCTGGTCTGACAAAATTTGGCAGGGTTGCTTTGGCCAAGTTCGGCCCTGATGAGACTGAATGTTCATTTTGTGATAGTTTGCCCTTTTTGTGGCAGCGGTGGTTGGGGTCTGATATCAGTGCTTAATTTGTACTATTATGAAAGCCAGTCCACACAATTTTTAGGTCGAGCCTAGATATATGTATTATGATTCACATGTTCTTATTCCCTAAACTGCTGCATTGCATGCCCCGATACCATGACGCATATCGTTTTGATTCCTGTTTATTCAGGATAATGAGTACCATTTCCGGACCTGCACCATACTAATATTAAATGATGATTTATATGTTTTCTGCTATAATTATATATAAGGTAACAAAAATGCTTATAATGCTTTTTATTATAACTTTGCAACATGCTGCACAACAGCCACACTGCTCTACAACATAGCTTAAATACATTGGCAAAGCCGATAGCTCTGGCTAAACACTTATAAGGTCCCAAAGGCGAGACCTATTGGCTATGACAATGCTTGTTATTTATATGTTCTGTGACAGTAATCATGGATTCTATTAAGAGCCTAGCTCTTGTTCCTCTATTCCTACATACATTTGGTCGGTTGTTAGTTTTGACCGCCTAGTTCTCTTTGAGAACTTTTGTAGGATTAATTCGCAGACCCTCCTCCAGTGGGGTATAGCTATATAGTATTTAATTCAAAGTTAAGGAATCTACGGCTAGATGTCTCTATCAGATGTAAAAGTTACTTACCTTCGGTAACGCTATATCTGGTAGAGAAACAGTCTAGCCGCAGATTCCTTAATGCCCTGCCCATCCTCCCCGCTCTGTGAATGATCTTTGAGGTAAGGGTTATATATACCCTTTCAGTACTGGGTTATATACCAGTGATCACTATCTCAATCTATGCTGGGGCTAAACAAATCGCTGACCTGGCCATTTAGCTTTTGTTTAGATGTTGCAATAACATCCATTTCCAAACGTGTGTGGTTGGTAGAGTGGGGGCGGGGTGTTTTCTCTTTCACTCTGGATTACACACCAGTGAACAGTATTAATGTATTTGTTCTTTCTATGAATGTCTTCTTAGTATCATCATACCTTGACATTGGTACTGTCAATATATATCATGTAATGGTGTGATTTAGCCAACAACCTGGTGTTGTTGTTGTACGTCTTGTTTGGCTATTGCCATGCCATTCAATACCATTGATGAGTGGTCTATAGAGTGTATGGTCTCTTCCCTCATATGGGGGTTATTCACCAGGGTGTAGAGTTCTATGTAGCCTTGTGTCTCGGTGATGTTTTTGGGGGTTTTCTTTAAAATACATGTCTGGTATTAATATACCATTTGATGTTTCTTCTTTATTAATCTTTCAAAGGTTTTTGATCTTTTTTGGCACACTGTTTCCACAACCAGTTTCTGTTGTGGTTCCGCGTTCTGGCGCAGAAGTTTTCACAGAAGAAAATGACTTCCGCACGGCAGAGGACACTTATATGGCCCCACTGACATCATATCTGGAGACGTCACTGCGGAGCCGTACGACGCCGTCCCCCGGCATGCAGAGGTACTGCTGAAAACATTTCCAGATCCAGACTGGTGCCTGGGGAGATTTCAAAGTTAAGGAATCTGCGGCTAGACTGTGTCTCTATCAGATATAGTGTTACTGAAGGTAAGTAACTTTTACATCTGTACTTTACCATACTATGATTTGGATAATTGATGGGTCCACATTTTAAATATCCCTATAATTCAGTCTGTCATTGAAAACGGCAATGTTAGCCTGAGCTTCTGTGGGAAATGTCTTGTGACCTGATTTACTTATTGGCGAGTAATAGCCTTGAGTCCAAGCATTTTGTTGTATCTGATCTGTTGTTATTGGGATAGTGCACGCGCTTGTTGCCGTGCTTAGTAATGTGGGTGCCAGGTTTTACGGCCGCCATTAATTCTACTTTGTGTTCAAATGTAATTGTTGTCTGGTAGCTAGTTGCGATTGTCTTTGAAGAGGAGTGCAAAGGTGATGGAGCCTTGAATAATGCTGAAGACAGCGCTAAAACGAGGTGAGGTGAAAGGATGAGCTCAGATGATGCTAGATCTGTTGAAGTGAAAAGCAGAGAACCATTCTAAGATGGTTCTTCGACTACCAACTTTCTCTAACCATAGGAGGAGTGAATGGCGGGAGGCTGTGTTAAAGGAGTTGGATAGATTCAGATACAGGAGTGCAACAACTACGTTTTTGGCCACTATTGTCAGGTCATCCCAGAAGCAGATCAGGTTGTGATGGTGGAAACCTGTTTGATGGCCTGAAAGTAGATGTTTGCTTCCAAGAAGCTGGAAATGTGAGTGAAGGCAGCTCTTTAAAATATTTTTCCTGATAATTGGCTTATTGAGAGTGGTTAATAACAGGCTGGGGCTTTTGAATCAAGTTTTTTCTTCTTGATGAGTGGTATGATGTAATTGTTCTGCTGGTGGAAGGGGTAGGTACTGGTACCTGAAATGTGAGGATTGTTACAATTTCTGAGTTGGCAGCAGTTTTGGAGAGGTAGATATCATTAAAGGTGTTAGCAGGAAAAGGTGTTGAAAGCGAGCTGGTTGGCCACCTGACACGGCTCACCAAACACCTCGGCCTCACCTACAGGTCATCTGCCATATTTTTTGTTTCCCGATCAGCTTCCCTTCCCACACAAAAACTACGCTGACTACAACGCAGACACTCTTGCACTATGGCGCAAGGGTGCCTGTATTGGCACATGGCAGACACACGGGTACCAGCTCGCACAGGGAGTGAGCAGAACTGTGACACTTCTAAGTAGATGGGTCCACCATTAGTGCTCTCTATCATTCATGCAACAGAGCTCAGTGCAGCAGCTTCACTTTCTGCACTGCGCTATGTTGCATGACCCTTTGTAAATATATCCCTAAATGAGATGTAGTATTAAAGAGGAGGGCAGAAGGGGTCTCTTCTTTCTTTTGATTTTTGGCAGAAGGCCGATTAACACCTTCCTCTGTCCTTTAACGTAGATTGATGTTGTCACTTCCATAAAATAGTTTTGTTGAAGTGGGCAAAGGTCACTTCATTAGTGGATTTTATAAGAGGCATTAATGTGGTGATGGAGTTCCCATTTCAAGATATTATTCTAAACACTTAAAAATCAGTCTTTATTCCCTATTGTGTATTGTATCCTTTCAAGAATTGCCAATATTTTTAGTTCTGCAATTCCTTCTTCTACCTGCAGACAGCATGGTCTTTTGCAGCGTCGCAGAGTTATTTAATTGTGTCTGTTGGTCACAGGCACTGGAAGCAGTGGCTGCTGTCGCAGCACCCCCGAAATAACCCTGTGGAAGTTCAGAAGGTGAATGAGCAATAAAGATGGCTTTAAATTTAGGGGCTAATCTACAAGCCCCTTACGCCATGGGTGAGTCACTTTTTTTTGATGCACCGGCGGCACAGTGTGCCTGCTCATATTTACAAGGTCCTGCGTGGCTTTTCATGGCCTTGTAAATATGGCCCCCTTTCATGCATTATTCTGCGTGAAAGGGGCGTTCCATGGGTGCTGCTGTGGATGTTCCCACGCGACATCCATGGAGCCTGACGCATTCCCAGATTTACAAGGTTTTGTAAACCTTGGAATGCGTCAGATTCCTACGCCTCCCCAGGGGAGGCATAAGGTAGGCGCAACAAAGAGAAATATCTTTATTTCTCCTAGTTTTTCATATAAAGAGGAAAACATCTCTTGTGATTGTTTTTGTGCAGGAAGGTGTTCCTTTCTTGCACAAAAACAATCACCCCTACAACGCAGGCACCCTTACTCTCTGGTGCAAGGGTGCCTGCATTGGCAGCCCATTGTGCACCAGCGCAGGAGAAAAGAACAGGAATGCGCTGTATCTTCTAGATACAATGTATTTCTACCCTTTTCTTTGGACGCCGTGCAGCACAGCAGGAAGGCTTGGTGCGCTGCCGTACGTCAAAATATTGTAAATGAGGCCCTTAGTTTTTATCTTGTTACATCTACTGTCAACTCAAGCATAGAGGTCAAATGTCATGGTATGTCTGGCCAATTGCTGTTATTTTTTTAAATGGCATTGATGTTTACCTTTCTTTCTCTGACTGCAGCGTGAAAGAATTTTGTTAAGTTAGCTATGCCACAATCTTGGTAAGGAACAGGGAGTGTGAAAGAAAATGCTGCATGGTGTCAATTTTCACTAATGCAGAGCAACATTTAAATACCTGTAAATGAACTGTGCAAATATTTAAAAAAATATCAACAGTTAGGGAAGCATAGCAAAAGCAAATTTTTTGTAATTCTGAAGTTTGATGGAAACAATGATTTTAATAGGATTTGAACATATCTAGACAATTTACGTGGTTGTGTACAAATATGCACTGATCCAGATTTCCACACATCATAATTTGTGGGCTGCATAGTTTTATCAGTAAAACTGCATGTCTGTTCAAATTTAGTGATCATTTAAATGAAAAAAGTGTTGTGTTTAAACTGACAGTGCCATACCATACGATGCTTCAGTGATATATTTGCGACAGTGTGTTCCAAAATGCATCACCAGCTACATGCCACACGCTCACCACGCTCCTGCGGAATGGGCGTGGCTCATTTGCTACACTTTGTGTGATGCTTGGATTTTCACTATCCCTATGACTTCAGTCATGTAACATTGATGACAGCACTGATGTAGAGCGCCTCTCGGCCTCTACACTACAAATTATCCACCATTGCACGCTGAGGGCTGGGCTCGGCCCACGGTTATAAATAAATGGGCATTGGGTTGCTCGTGGACTTTTGCTGATACCTGCATCCACTGCGCACATCTGTATTTGTCTGGGGCACGGAGTACCAGGCCTAACCGCACGGCCAGGTCACAGGCCAGGCTACACTGGTGACAAGGCCGGTTCGGTCCTGCGTGATCCCTGCTGCTGCCTGCAGGCCGTCACCCCACACCCCCAACTCCCCATATCATGCTGGTGCCGGTGTGCCTGGGAGAGTTCACAGTGGGCTGGGCGCCCCTCCTGTATTAGGCCACCTGTGTGTTGTTTTCGCCAACGTCTCCTCCCACGGCCTACCACAGGTACTGCCTTGGCTTGTGGCTCCGCTAGGCTGCTGCTGATTCTGCGTGACCCTGCTGCACTATGCTGGCGGCCTCCTCTACTCGCGGCCCCACCAGCCACCTCCTGTTTCTTGGCCTGTCGCGGCCTAGTGAGTTGACGTGGGCCGTCAGCCCTGTGCTCCAGTGGGTAGAGTCGAATTGCGGCCTGTGCTGGGAGTTCCTGACGCCTCCCTACAGCAACCATCATCTGCTTCCCCCTGCGGTGGGTGAGGCATGCAGCTTGCTGTAGCCTTTGTCGGATGCTGGTGGAACGTGGCTGCTGGGACATTTCCTGAAACAGTTGTGTGCGTCCCTTGCTCTTGGCCCTGCTGCCATCTCTCTGCATAACAAATCTGTCCTTCACAGGGGTGTGGACATCGTTCTTCTGGCCACCAAGTCTTCTGAAAGTGCCTGGGAGAAGAGAAATCGTCCCTGCTGGTGGAGGACACTGCCTGACACACCCCAACAGGGATGTTTGTAGGCAAAGTTTGAGGCCTCTGAATGTGAGTACTTACCTGCATGGTGATTGTCTGCTGCACCCCCTTTTGCACTCTTGCTCCTCTGCAATTCATCTGCCATGAGCCCACACCCTTTCACAGCCAACGCAAGAGTTACCCCAGTTCTCCACATCCTGTGCCTAGTGGTCCAGCAACATGAGTGAGCCACCACAGAATGCCAACCCTCCGGCTGCTGCACGAGCAGACCCAGCCCTGTATGCTCATGCCTCTGTGACACCGCTGCTGCCATTCAGTGAGCTGTCTGATCCCACCACGGCTGCGCCAAGCTGACGTTCCTGAGTTGGGCGCCTACAGGATTACTTCCGTGCAACGCGGGAAACAGATGGGGCCATGAAGCAATATCTACTTCTCCACTTTGGTGGCACAGAACTATATGACCTCTTTGAGACTCTACCAAATACTGGGGGTGACACTGACTATGATGCAGCAGTGAGTGCGCTCAATCATCATTTTGACCCTCAGCTCAACCCTGGGTAAGAACGGTTCAAATTGCGCTAAGCCACACAACTGAGCACTGATTCGGGGGATGTGTTTTATGTTCGGTTGAGAAAACTTGCAAGCACCTGCACCAACATAAACCAGCATGAAGAAATCTGAGTGCAAACCATACAGGAGTGTCGGTCCTCTGTTCTGCTACGCCTGATCCTTCGCCAACTAGGCATCTCGCTGGATGACATCCTTATTCTTACCCACTCGCATGATCTATCCAACGCCCATGCAGAAGCAATGGAAGTGGCTTTAGGCAAAACAGTATTGTCCTCCGTCTTACTGAAGCCACCCGCTCTCAAGTTGAGCAAGCCCATGCCATTCAACGGCAGCCAGGAGCTATACGTCGGGGGCAATCCTAAATCCCGGGAGTGGCTGTGGAAATTGTGGCAGGGACATGCCCTGCAAGAGGGAAAACATGCTCAAAGTGCGGGAAGGCATACCACTTTGTGAAGGTGTGTCGTGGTGGAAGCCCATGCCTGCATAGCAACAATGGCCATAAGCAACTGTGCATCAGCTCTCGCTGGATGACACCACCTAGACAGGTGAGCCTAGCAGCCATGGCCAGGACACTCTCCTGGATGAGGAGGACGATGATGTCTTTGTGGTGTAATTTGCTGGCCATGCAGGGCGGAAGAGACTTTGGCCTCCCATGTGCGTGATCCACATCTGCGGCGGCCCAGTCAATAATCTCATTGACACAGGACCGTCAGTGAATGTGATGGACTCTAAACAGTGTGAACAGTTAACACCACGTCCCCCCACTAGCTCCCAGCCGGGCAAAGATTTACACATGGAGGGACGGAGCCTCTGCCACTCCGGGGAACGATCGATGTCGACATTGCAAGGGATGGGCACTCCACAAATGCGAAATTCCATATCACTGAAGATGAGAAGGGCATGCTGCTTGGTTGTCATACCACTGAGGACCTCGAGTTGGTGTTCTTTGCAAAACAGGTACACGAGCACACGCCAACACCCTCCTTGCCGAGTTCCCACAACTCTTTCAGGGGCTGGGAAAGTTTAAAGGAAAACCAGTTAAACTGCACATCAATGAATCCTTCAGGCCGACGGCATTGAGACATTGGAGAGTTCTCTTACATCTTCGGCCACAGGTCGCTTGTGAACTGAAGGCATTAGAAGAACTCAGTCATTGAAAAGGTGTCTTGCCCCGCATCCTGGGTGTCACCACTTGTCGTCGCTCTGAAGCCAAAACAGCCAGGTGCAATAAGCCTCTGCATTGACAAGCATTTAGAAGGGAGTGCAACATAATATCGATGATGGACGACATAGCTGATCTCAACGGGGCTAAATGGTTCTCGAAGTTGGACTTAAACTACTTTTATCATCAACTTGTGCTGGCTCCTGAAAGCCGCTGTATCACTACTTTTTGCACACATGATGGCCTGTGATGCTACAAGCGGCTGAGTTTCGGCATTTCATCAGCGGCAGAGGTGTTTCAGAATGCCATCAAATAAACCCTATCTGGATTACAAGGTGTTATCAATCTGAGTTTGATATCCTCATCTATTCTGGGAGTCTTGAAGAGCACCAGGTTCTCCTGAGGGACACCCTCCGACGACTTGCTGACAGTGGTTTGACGCTACATAAAAGCAAGTGTTACTTCTACCAGAGCTCAGTAGAGTTCTTTGCCAGTCTGGTTGGTTTGAGCGCTGTTCTGATGCAGGAAGTATCTGCCAGAGAGTGGGTCCCAGTAGCCTATGCCAGCAGGGCACTGTCTGAAATGGAATTCCGCTATGCACAAATTGAGCGCGATGCTTTGGCCATTAAGTGGGCATGCCAACACTTTAATTTGTACCTCTGTGGCCACGAGTTTAAAGTAGTCATCGATCACAAACCACTCCTTCCCCTCTTTGCCGGTACAACCAGACTGGCTGCTCCATGAATAGAACGATGAGCTGTCCAACTGCAACCGTAAGCATTTGAGGTGATCTATCGCCCAAGCCCCAACAACCCTGCTGATTACCTGTCAGGGCACCATCACCGCAAGATGAGACGAGCCCGACAGCTGAAGAGGAAGGAACAGAGGACTTCAAGGTGATCCTAAATGAAGCTTGGCCCAAGGTGTTGACCTTCCAAGAAATATGTGAGGCCACCAGAAATGATGGGAGCCTGACGAGCGAAAGAAGTGCTAGCCAACAGGCAATGGCAACATTTCATAGATGGAGTTCGCAACCTGACACCAGATGAGAGAGCCTCCCGACAGCAACTATGGATAGTGAGGAGTTAACTCAGCGAAAGTCAGGATGTCCTACTGCTGCGCGGACAGTTGATTGTGATACCCAAGAGTCTCTGGTCCCGTGTGATTGACCTGGCACACCAGGGTCATCAAGGAACAGTGAAGACACAGGCCCGCCTCCGTAGCAAGGTGTGGTTTTCAGACATGGATGCAATGGTCGACGACAAAGTATGCAGTTGTCATTCGTGCGCCATCACGAGCGGAGAGCCCTCACCTGCGCCAATCCTGATGAAAGAACCTTTGCTTCAGCCCTGGTCGAGGGTCGGCATCGATTTTGGAAGCTTCGGATCACTGTAGTGATCATATATTCATACTCCAAATTTACTGTGGTGGAGCCAGTGCCATCCATAGTGTTCTGCCGCGTCAAGCCCATCCGCAAGAAGACTTTTGCGATAATTAGCCTTCCTGATAAGGTGAAGTCGGATAACGCACCACCGTTCCAGGGGTGTGACTTTCAGGAGTACTTGGAGTCTCTGGCCATTCGTCATAGGAAGATCACTCCCCAGTGGCCCCAAAGCTAAAGGGGAGGTGGAATGGTTTATGAAAACACTCAACCGAGCCTTGAGGATTGGTGTTTATCTTGGAGAGTATGCTGAATATTGCTTACATAAGTTCCTCCGAGCTTATAGGCAAACCCCTCACAGCACCACCAACTGTGCTCCAGCAAACCTACTATTTCAGAGGCCCACACAAGACAGTATCCCACCTGATACGGAGTGGCATCCTGCAGACATGGATGTTGAAGCCACTCATCTATGGAGAAGAACCACCAATGAAAACGCCAGCCAACGTTGTCAGGCGCAGGAGCCCAATCTGCGTGTTAGAACACCTGTCATCATGAAAGACCGATATCCCAGATGGAAGTTTCGGACACTGTTTGAGGCTGAAATCTAGGAGGTGATCAAGATCGATGGGACAATGGTAATGCTACAGCGAGACCAGTGACCAGAAATGTCTCCTGGTTCAAGGCGGTGCCTGTTGTAATGTCTCGTTCAGAGAGGCTGGCGGACTACTATACTGCTGATGGCAGAAGGTACTCCATGGTACCCCATCACCACCAAGAAACGCAAGCAGCGAGGAGAGTCCCTACCAGTGGCGTCTCGTCACCATCTCAGGATCAACTATCAAAAGGAAGTTCCCTGGCAGGGACTTTCCGTGGACAACAGGCAAGAGGGGCAAGGGACTGGCAACATCTCCTGATGCCAAAAGTATACTCTTCGGCCTAACCCGGCCCCAGCCAGAGACTAAGACACTTTGTTTGGCTTGAGTAGTATAATTTTCATTTATTATGAAAAGCTTTAAAATAAGAGAGGGATGTAGAGTGCCACTCGGCCTCTACAGTACAAAGTATCCACCACTGCACGCCAAAAGCCTGGCTTGGCCTGAGGTTATAAAAAAAATGGGCATTGGATGGCTTGTGGCCTTTTGCTGATACTTGCATTCACTGTGGGCGTCTGTGTTTGTCCGGGGCGCTGCCAGGTCCAACCCTGCCAAGTACCACGCATCAGGTGTTAGACTAACGCATTTCAGTGTGGTGGTCCGCATCACTGCACTGAAATATGAAGTCACGCATTTATAGCGCACTGACCACCCGGTGCGTGCCAGGCACGCTCGACTAGGAGCTTTATTTAAGGCGTAGTGCGATGCTAATGAGTGCGCTCGCTCTGTGCTGTCTGCCAGTCTGCAGTGGTATCTGATACACGCTTCACTTTTATTCACAATCTGTCCTGCCTGCACTGATTGTATTGTATATTGGTGCTAAGAGCCGACCCTCAGATTTATTCAAGAGTTGCCCGGCCTCCCCCCTCAAGCATACCACGTGGCATGTCAGTGCCATGTAAACAAACATAGCTGCCACAATGCAGTGTGTTGATTGGCCCTGACATGAAGGCGGTGGGCGGCAGCTTCCTTTTTCATTTCCGTGCCACTGCCTGTGCCGTACAGTTACAAGGGGCTGCAGTCCTGCCAAGTATCACGCATCAGGCGTTAGTCTAACGCGTTTCAGTGTGGTGATCCGCATCACCGCACTGAAATGCATTGTCACGCATTATAGCGCCTCCTCAGCTACCACGTGGAGCGCTGCTATAATGCACGTGATGGACTGAGCTGCAGTGCCTGTTATGGCAGTGCGAACTGCTCCAGGCAGGCAGAGGTTAAGGAGGATGGCGAGATCTTCTGCTCGCAGCTCTGCGAGTTCGTATTGCTACAATGTAAATGTAATATTCAAGTTAGACACACATCCGGGCCGATACACATGGAGCCGAACTTTAAGTGACATGACTGCAGTCAGTGCCCAATGATGAAGTCAATAGGCTACGTGAGTCACGTCCATCCTCCTGCTGCTGCCCACGCTTCTTTAAGTTAAAATGCGCAGGTCCTGCTCCTTCTGAACTTGCCGCTCTCACTGCAGCGGGGTGGCGGGAATGAGGTGAACTATTTTGGACACTAACGCTGGTTGATTTTCACCGTTGTCAATGAAGCCAGGGCAACCAGGCTAAGAGCTGCAGTCAGTACAGGGCAAGCCAGACTCAAAGCTGCTGACACCACCGACCTTATGTGGTAAAGATGGCTCATGGATCCAATCTGGAATGGATCCCACCTGCACCATTTGGCCACAGACCAGGCCAGAGCCACGAGTCAGTGTCACAGAGACAGCACCAGGGGCCAGCCGCCATGAGAGTGGGTGCAGCAAGCTGCTGGGCTCGCCGGTTGCTATATGAAAAGCAATGGGGTAACCCAGTATCCCTCAGAACCTGGGCAATCGTAATACAAACAACAATTGGTTCTGTCGGGTCATATAATTTCTTTTTTGGTTAAATTCATTTAAATGAAGTGAATCTAAGAAAAATAGCGCTAAAACACAAACCCAATAAAATGAATCATGATTTCAAAACCTTTGAAAGGACTACTTTTACTTGAGTATTTAAAGATTCTGGTTCATAGTACAAAATTACCATTTAGGACAGGCTGTCTGGTAATACAATCAATGAAACGGCGCATGTGATGGTGATTTATAGTGACATAGTGGATAATGTGACACTGTGGTGAAATCAGTGTATTATACAGGTAAGTGACACATATAGCAATGTACATATATTTACAAATAGAAGAAATTTTTTGGAAGGGGAGTCCAATTTCGTGTTGGATAGTGTCTCCGACTCAAGGATTATCTCATAATGAATTGTAAGTGAGGAGACCTATCGAAGTATGGACAGATACACCGTCGACGTTTCGACCCCGACAGGAGCACTAATGGGGTATTGTCAATGCGGGTCTTCTTCAGGACTGGGGATGGGGAGGGGCAGCCGGTTCTTCAAAGGAAATGGATTCCTCAGGTCTTGGGACAAGCAGAGTCCAACTGGATATGCTTGAAGGATTGAATCTGGCTCCTGGTACTGGAATGAGAACCAGGATTCCTGTGCTCAAAACGAATGCAGCGTGATGGGTATTATTTGCATGGCAACCTGAGGTACCGGGTCAGTTTATACAAATTGAAGCTTGTTGGGTACTGTCAAAATAGTTGCAGCATGATTGACTGTACCCCGGCGGTAGTAATATCTGATGCGACCGGGACCCAGCCCACCGGCTTGCAGCCGCCCAGTGACGATCATAATGCTGAATAATTAGTAAGTGCCTGAGAGAGCAGGTAATCTATTAACTGGAATGATCAATTACATCTTTTTAAATACTTCTCCGTAGCTGCCATGTATAGATTGCTGTTACAGTACTGAGCTATGTGACGAGGTTAGTGTAGACCTAGGTACTAGTGCTTTCCGATGTTTATTTCCTCCCTCAGCCTGTGCCCCTGCCCGTGCCCCCCGTAATTGTTGCTGTCGACTCTCCTAGCAACACTAGAACTCTGCTCTGAGTCCGGGAGAGGTTGAGCAGGTGGTGTTTAGGGCAGGCACAACTCTCACATTAGCCAATCAGTGCCACCGTCACCAGTTCTGCATTGAGAGCTCTTGGGGGGGGCTTCCTCACCAGCGTCATGACTGGGGACAGACTGACTTCGCTACTGTACAGCAGCTGAGAGACCAGTGTATACAGCCGGCTGAGCCAGTGAGTGTGGCTGTCATAGACTCACAGACACTTCTCAAGGACATCGGCAGCTGGATTTTTTTTGTTTTTTTTCCCCACTTAGGTGCACCAGTGTAGTGTTGTGAATTTACTAGAGACAAGGTATTCTAAAATTAAGGCTACCACAGTGATTTCGCACAAAGGAGGGGCAAAAAATCCCTGTTGAAAGAACTCTGATGTACCAATGATGTATTGCATATTCCCAAAACTACGATCAGTTTACAACGGCACGAGGTTAGTGCCCTTCCGTTTCTGTCATTTGCAGCAGTTTTAAGATTTTCTTAGTTTCTTGCTGCTCAAATGGGTGTCATTTCTAATGTTTATATAAATTTCCCTCGTCTTTACTGCTTACTCACTCATAGTGGTTGAAATGTCACTCATAATCACACTGAAATTATAAAAATGTCACACATAGCAATCGAAAACCTTGGCAGCTATGGGGCCGGTAGCTGTGCAGGTCAGTGTGGGCCAGTTTCTTTGGTTTTGGCTGCCTGCAGGCCTTCTTGGGTCTTGTGCACCGGATGATGATTTCTCCGATATTACGAAAGCGCTATACAAAGCTTGCAGCAGCAAGCTTGAATGCAGAGTCGACATCTCCCATACCTTGATAACATCGTTCGAGCGTATGCTATGGCGGGTGGTAGCTTCCTTTTTCATTGCTGGCCTGCCGCCTGTCCAGTACAGTAGAGTCCTGAGGGGTAGACGTGCAGGCCAGTGTGCCTAGTGCTTTATTTTGGCTAGGCTTTTTGTAGGCCTGTTTGATTTGGTCTGGTGCTCCGGTTTCACTGGTGATGTCCAGATAAAACAACAAACCTCGTGTCAAGTAGCATCCTTAATAAATGCAGTCACCTGTACCTTGCTAAACACCATATCCTGCAGTGCCCAAGACGAGGTGGAGCGACCCCTCACAGTGTACTGCGTCTACAGGCCCAGTTCTAGCAGGTGGGCCAGGCCCACCCAAACATGAGCCTGGCCCACCCAAACATGAGCCTTGGGCGTCGGATTGGCAAGGCAGGAATTCGGCCGGTACCTGAGGCCCAGTGCCCGAGGCTTGATGTGAGCCGTTTTTTTCCCCCCATCAGTGTTCGGGCTGGCTCTCCTGATCCGAATTCAAGAGGCTGCTGCAGCCTCTGCGCAGCCCAGCACAGATTATCGCTGCCCATTGTCACATATAGAATGACAATGGGCCAAACCCAGCAGTCACAGCATGTGGCGGGAGCTCCCGCCCTGGCCTTAGGGTATGAAAGTGAGGCCTCACCACGGGAGATGCTGCTACTGCGGGCCAGAGTTTTCACTCCCCTTGGAACAGGAAGTGATGGGGGCAATAAACAGGGTTCTGCTCCCTCCCTCCTCTCAGTGGATGGCTGGCCCGACTCCAATTCATGCTGGCCAGGTAAGGCATCCTCACTGCTCTACCAACCTCCCATCTCAAACTCCGAATCTAACCAGAAACCAACCCCCGCCTTACCTGTCTCTTTGAGATGTGGCAGATGCCCTTGGCAGCGAGTTTCCTGGGCCCTAGTGCCACAGGAGTGCAGCTTTTAAATTACCCCAGTCAAAGGAGGGCCACCACAGAAACTGTTATGGTTTTTCTGAGAGACCAAATGTTTGATCATGTACTCCTTCCTTGCAAAAAAAAATAAAGCCCTTTCAATCAAAACCAGCGAAACTGAAAATGTTTACGCCTGTAGTTTATTTGTTCAGACAGCACAGTCATTAACTGCTGCCTGCTGGGGTGTAGTGATATAACCAGGGCCACTGGAATTATGCAGCATTGGAGGGCCAAGTTATGTAGCAGGGTTGCGTAAATTATACTGCAAGAAAAGGAAAATTATGCAGTGTAATGCTGCAAATTTAATGATAGTATTACTTCAATATTTTCTCAATTTTACACTTGTTAATGGTGTCTGGGCATTGGTTGCACATCATTAGTACCAGTTTAACACTCAAATATAGAAATAAGCAACAGAAAGGTGACCAGTCGAGCTTTGCAAAGGGCCTTCTACTGCGCAGTCACACGTGCAGTTGCGGTTTAGATAACTTTTGAACCGTTTGAGCTGGGAACAAACTTTTTTTGTTAAAACTGCGGATTATGTGGCAAATGCAACAAATGTATATGCAAAAAATTCTGCAGCCACACAATCACATAATTCCAGTAGGCATTTATATAACCTGCAGCCTTCATTCTGGATAGTTCCAACCCAACTATTCCTCTTTCTGAGAAAAATGGATCATTGTATTAAAAACACCCGTTAAATAGAGTGCTACAGAATGGCAGAAAATTCAGTGGAATGCACTATGTAACAACTCAAATTGTATGCACCTTTCCTTTTCTGCCTCTTTCAGCAACGCTCTGCCTTTTGACTCTGTTCCACCAATGTCTGTAGCTCACTTTATTTGTCCTCACTGAACACATCACTGTTCTTTTATCACAACATCAACACACAGTGCTTAATTTGTGCAGATCGTTGGTAGCGGTTGGCACAAGCACTCATTTTAACATGAGATTTTGACCAGTGTAAGAGAGAGAAAGGCAGAAAATGAGGGGAACACAGTCATAGGAAACTACTGACAAAGGAAGAAAGGAGAGGAAAATGAACCTGCACGAGTGAAATAGACAGGAAGAGTAGGATGGTGGAAGGAAGCGGGATAAGGCGAAACCAAATTTTGGTCGGTTGCCTTGGTACTGAGCAGCCCTGCATTCAAGAACTCTGACCAAGAGCTCCTTAAAGAAAATCTGAGCCCCTACCCACATATAAAGTGTGTGTGTGTATAAAACAACACATTTTGTTTGTGTTAGAGGTTTGCCTCTTCTACTACAGAGCTAATGGTGAGGGCCTACTTCCAGCCTTTTGTCCATGATGTCACTTCCACAGAGCACTCACAATGACAATCTCTCTCTTGCATTCCAAAGGCCATGAGCAGAGTTAGTCTTTTCTATCTTTTTGTCCATGGTAAGAGTCTTTGCTCTTTTTACATTAAAATTGGGCAAGTCTTTGCATCTAGAGAGTATCTAGTCACTCTTCAAATCGTATTTCAATATTGATAACATTCATCATTACTTCACAACTGATGATTTCATGCCCACAATTTCAGCTATATAAATACATTTCCCCCATTATTAAATGGAAGAGAATCATTGATATCACCGCATCTTTATTGCCCTATAATAACAAATCCATTCCATACAAATTTTAAATAGTCACTGGCTATTTACATTTTCATCATCTTTTTCTATCAAATACCATTTAGTACACAGCATATCTATGAAAATATTTAAATAAGTAAAATACTATTCCAGGCACCTCTTCTCATTCACACATATCTACTGAATAAGTCCTGATAAGGGGAGACAAAAACACCAAGCAATATGAATTTCATCCAGTAGTTCCCTCTTCTTTCCAGACACTTTTTCAACAATTATCAACTTGTACACAACGTTTTGGCTCATCATCTGTTGCCTTCATCAGGGTGTATACGGATAATGGCCTAATAGACAGGAGGGGGCTCAGAGATATGAAGGGAAGCATGGGATACGGGTGTTTCATGGACCTCAAGATGAGCGTCCGGAGAAGAGTGAGTGAGTTTCAGTGGAATAATGGACTTTTCAGTCCTGACCAATGTCACTGGCCACATAAGCAATAGAAGGCTTTCTTTACCATAACATTCTCATAAAATTACCCCCCTCATACTAAAATGTCAATGCTTCTCAAAAGGTTGCAATTCGCAAATGTAGGCCACTTTTTTATTGGGTGCCCGGGCCTATATCTGGTCCCAATCCGACTCTTGGCCCTCGCAGTGACGGCTTGAAGGCCAATAGAAAATGGCCAAGTTAATTTCTTCCTGTTCTGGAAGTTGCGTGATTGGGCCTGGCTCTTTTTCACAGGCACCCCCAATCACGTATCTCCTTTTAGTAAGGTGGGCTGTGTCGTGCAGGTACCATAGGGGCATGGCGAAGGGGACAAATTGTTTATTTGACACTGGCTGCCTGGGTATTTCCTTTTCTATTCTGTGCTGGAGAAAACAAGTTTGTTGATCCTAATTCACCTTTCGTGACCCCTGCAGCTGCTTATCAGATCGGACTGAGAGGCAGAGTTCTATATGTACCAAGTAGGAAAGAAAATGTGTGACTATTTGTTCCTATTTTTAAAATCTGCAAAGGCCCAGCAAGGCACATACTTTGTGTATGCTTCATTTAAATCGTTTTTATCATTATCATGACCATGGATGCAAGGCAACAACAAAAATGTCCAGATAACTGGTGATTAATGATCCTGCTGGAGAGCAATCCTTTGTTGGTAGTTTTGAAATGCAGATAAACTGTATTTTATGTGGATAGCTCAGTGGGTTACTGTCTTTGTCACAGTGATTCTTGTGTTACTTGCAGTTCAGAAGTTACAATCCTAACATATGACAGTGACCTATGAACTGTCATCAAAGAGCTGCATACAAACCTGAATGGTTTAGTTAGAACTTCACATTTTTTTTGTGTTGCGATATAGTTAGAACTTCCTCAGTCTTTCATTATTCTAATGTTGCTAAAAAGAGTTAGTTTGGGCAGATATACATTTTTATTAGTAAAGCCAACCCACCAACCATTGGGGTATGCTTTAAATCCCGAGTTTGTGCTTCTCCAGACCACACCCTCTTAAAATATACTGCCCACCAGTATGGATGACGTGAGTTCTACACCTTATAATCCTCATTGGCTTATGTGACATTCCCTATAGACTGATTTACCTACCTGTATGATTCATTACCTCTGTATAATGTGTGCGTGATATAAAGTACTGTGACACCCTACACTGATATGAGTAGCGCTATACAACAAATGAAATACATATGAGAGAGGGGCTACAGAGAGATGAAGGGCACTGTTGGAGGGTGGTAGTAATGGTATCTACGGAGAAAGAGGTAATTGGTGGGGCGCCAAACAAGACTTTCGCACTAGTGCTAAAGCCGGCCCTGTCATGCCCTTTCTGTTTTTTGTTTATTTAATTAGCAGTCAGGTCATGAGTGCACAAAGACTGTTTGGTCGGCCCTCTGGGGCCGCCCAAACTATTCATGCCCACTCTGCCCTTCTCCATGCAGGCTGCATTGGCTGCAATGCAGCCTGCAAGGAGAACATGGCCTCCACATAAGCCCCTGGCTGGGTGGCATCCCGACCAATCACAACACTGCTTTTGGGGAGGGAGCCTGGCTGCCTGCATCCTGTTCCTGCCGGAGGCAGGAGAGCAGGAGCCGAGAAGATGTGGGACCCGGCCGGCGGAAAGGTAAGCTACATTTTTTTTAAATGAATATTAAATTAAACTCCCCCCACCCCCGGTGACCCCGCCCCGTGTGAACCCACTTGCCCCCTCTCCCTCCCCCCGTGAGTCATGCCGGCTGCGACTGCCGCAGTGGCTCACCCGAATGCACCATTGGCCCACCCAAATAAAAATTCCTGGAGCCGGGCCTGTGCGTCTAGATGGCCTAGCAGGCAGCATGCAGTCAGATGATTTTACGGCGCACCACGAGAAGAGCTATCGCATGGCTTTCCCCTCCCAACAGCTGTAAGGAAGGCAGTGGGGGTGGTGCCCAAGTGGAGACAGTGGGGAGCACACATCGAGCCTATGGCAAAGGAGGCAGCAGCAGATGACAGAGGGGAGCAGATATTAAAAGAGGGAACACCAGGAAAGAAGCATTCTCTTCATGGGACTGAGAGCACTGTTTTTAATCTGCACGACGTGTTTTCTACTGGCTGTGAGCTGGGAGGCAAGTCAGTTCTCATGTGTACCCTATATGGAAACTGAATTTCTGTTACAGCTGGAGTTACATTATAGGCCATTAAATCAAACGCAAGACATGGGAGAGCATGTGATGTTAACACCAGAGCTGCAGACTTTGGAACTTGAGAAGCAGGTTCAAGTCTGAGCGTTGGCTCAACATCGTGTGAATATTCACAAATGACTTAATCTTCCCGTTCCTAAAACCAAATCTGACCTTCTCTAATATAACTGGTGCTCATGTAAAGTGCTCCAATGCACGCTATATAAAACTGCAACAAAAAGCAACAAACAGGATTCCAATTTGCACCTCAAAAAACAATCTGTCATTTATTTTGTGCGGAGGTCATTTACTGGCAACATTTTAGCCATGGTGTAATTTGAAAATATTTAGTAATCCCAGAATACTTGTCTTTCCTCTGATTCATTTTTACAATATCTGCGACATGTTATACATATGCAAAGTACAGTTAAACTCAAATAAATGAAGGAACTTTATTGCACGATTAGTTGGAACCATCACAATTTATATAAACATGTTTTTGTATGACATACATATTTGAAGGCACTCTCGTGATAATGAACATAAAGAAGGCTCTGTGAAATAAACCGTTTGTCTAGGATCACACAATTTGGTGACACCGAGAAGCTGGGATTTGTCCCAGCTTTTCCAGTTTCACACTGAACAATATGATCACTAGATGGGTATCTCTTTCTGATATCGCATTGCTAATGCTTTGTCTGTAATTCTTGGAGGATGAGATTAGAGCATAGGTAACACTGCCTGCTGCTCAACCATGCTTAGTGCTACTTTGGGTGTATGAAGCTTTCTCACATCCCTCTGATTCCCTCAAAACCCCTGAATCTGAGGCGTGGCTGCAGCGACACACAGCCTCCAGGTAGCACCCCCATGTATGTAGCCTTCTCACACCTCCCCCTTCTATTTAAAAAACCCTCAACCTGGGGCCTGGCTGCAGTTACACACGGCTTCCAGGCAACATGCTTATAGAAGGGCACTAGGATAATTTTGCAGCAGTTTTAAGATCTTAGAGTTTCTCGTTGCTCAATTGGGTGTAATTTCTGATATTTATATGTTTCCCTCGTCTTCATTGCTTGATTTTGCGCGCGAGAAAGTGTCATCATAGTCGATGAATGTCACTCATAATTACACTGAAATTCTGAAAATGTCACACATAAGCAATCTGAAATCTTGGCAGCTATGCAGGTCCAGGCTGGCCCGCTACAACCCCCACCCTGAAAATTGTTTCAACACCACTGGAATGGCTTTTCCCCTATTAGCATAGATTCTTTATAGCCGGTAAACTAATTCTTTCCACAATTTCTGATCATGACCCTGGGAGCTTCGATCCTTGATCAGTGACATGTAGGCTCTTGTTTTATTCACACATTTCAAACATGTAATGTTATTTTATAGGTGTAAGCCGTACATTCTTTTTCATACAGCCACAACATAATTTTTTTTCTTTTTATTTGCTAATATCACTATTAGGGAAGTTACCTTATTCTCGCGAATAGTTAACGGAACGCTTGCTTTTTGACAGATATGTCCCTAAAATCTTGCCATTTTCCCTTAAATCTTTTTTTCTAAAAATAATCCTTTATGATTCATGAGTTATCTACCTAGCTCTTACTTTTTACATGGTAGAACAATCATAATACGTTTTTAAAATCTTATTTGGTCAAAAGAGCCACCTTCCGTCCATGGAAAGCAGTTTATTGAGACACGAGCGCTCTCTTGTGGCCTTTCTGGGAAATCATTATTTAAAAAAACAAAAAAAACCTGTTTTAACTTCTGCTTTTAAGAATCCATTTTAATAGTGAGTCAGTACTGGCTGAGGCCCACAGTAGCAGAGTCCTAGCTTAATAATATTAGGGGGGTGTCAGTCTGAAATTTCCAAACATGTGACACAGTGTACCCAACTAGAAAATACATATAGTAGGCTGGGACATGGTTTGGGCCTGGGGGGGTCGAAGTTTGGGAAATTCGTTTTGGAGCTTGAATAATGAATGATATCTTTGGTAGCATTAATATATAGATAGAATCATCCACAGGCAAAAAGAATTTCTCACACCCGTAAGCGATATCCTGCTACAAAGCCCAGTTGAATAATAAACAAATGGTTGGAAAAATGTACCGCAAACGCATGGAACAACAGCAGCTATTTATTGCTCAAGGTTCTTTTGCTTTTTATGCATCCTTGCATAAAAAGTTTTGTCAAAAATGTCCTTATGTGCCCTTATATCAAAAATTGACAAGGGGATTCATTGTATCCTAAACTGTAGAGCAATATGAAGGATTTTCATTTTACATGATGTTGCTGAAATTTCACGTAATCATTAAAAAAATAATTATGGGAATTTTGCACCCCCATAAATTTGACATACACACAGGGACTCTACCAATGAACATAACACCCATCCAGGAGATGCCATTCATTTAACTATTTGTGATCGACAAAGTAATGCTTTTGCCAATACACTCGATTTGAAATACTGGGTGCTGCTGCAGCCATTGTGACCGTCACGGATACTCGTGCATACACACAGACAGGCACAACACTTTCGTGTACACACACACTCACATAATATATGTATTTGTGAAAGTGCATGTTCACAACGTGGGCTATCTTGCCATGGAGTAACACCCCCAGAAGGCTAAAAGGCTGAGTAGACACACCGATATTTGAACTGTGACCAGAAGGTGAATCGCAAATTCCTGCACCCACAGACACTCCCATGCACGCACAGTTATGTGCACACTCGTTCGTGTGCGCACTCTCACATGTACACAAACTCATGTGCACCCACACTCGTGGATATGCTCGTGCTCTACAGTCACATGCATACACATATACACACACTTACATCCACACACACTCAAGTGCACACACTAACCCACATATACACACATTTCTTTTGCTTACTTTAGTGGTTATACTTAATCTGTGGAAGCAGAACAGCAGCCCCCTCCCTTGCCCAAGCACCCTCAGGAAGGCTCACACTGCTTGAAATCAGCAGGGACCGCGGGAATGCAGATACCCAAATGAGTGCTGGCTCCATGAGCTGCAAGAATGCCTGAGCAGGACAACAGTCTTGAACTCCTTAAATCCGACGCTGACGGGAGTCTACTGTAGAAGTAGGTCTCTCACAATAAAAGGTCCAGGCTAGGGTAGTAGAAGTGAGTAGACATTATTCAAGCAAGAAGAAGCTTTGAGACCCCATCCAGCAGCTAGTCAGGCGTAACTGCTCTCACAGTTCAAAACGGTGCTAGGCAACCTTCACCACATTCCAGAACCAGGAATCTGTGGCTGACAAGAAGGTGCAGAACACCACATCACCTCCCCTTCATAAACAAACAGAAGAACAATAAATATAATTAAACCAAAGAGATCATGAAAGACATGGAATAAACAAGTTATACAAAACACAAATACATTAAGAAACAAAATCTTGAAAATGAAGAGGAACACGCTTCAAACGAAGCGGTCTCAAACACCTCTCAGGAACTTTAGATTCATGTTCCACCAACTGTGAAGAGGAACCACCGGTGGGCCACACAGGTGGTGAGCGGCATTTTGCCACTCTGCCCAAATTCCAAATTCTGTGATCACTCGTTTTTATGGCATTCTTAAACACCTTGATGACCTGAATTGGCTGACTGAATTTAGACGTACCGGAAGGTTTCCTTGGCAACTTGATCTTAACTCAGTCACCAACTTCAATTATCGTACTCTTTACAGCCTTTCTCATATCATAACGGACTTTACTTTCATCCATCTTACCTTTCACTCTTTCCTTCCAACCATCCGTGCTACCCACCTTTTCATCAACCAACGCTCTCTTTGCAGAAACCCAAGAGGGAGCCACTTCCACATTCGCCATTCTACCTTTAAACAGCCGAAAGGGAGCTACACCTGTTGAGGAATGGGGAGTGAAACGATATTCCCTTACCTTTCTTCTCACAGCAACCTCCCAGCAATCACCACAAGACCTAGCCTGTTGCATAGCTTCCTTAAGAACCTTGATAAACCTTTCAACCACACCATTACTTTGTGGGTGATACAGGGCAGAGGTCTTATGTCTAATACCCCTTGAAGTCAGAAAATCCTCCACTAAACGAGAAGTAAATTGAACTCCATTATCAGACAAAATGGTTTGCGGGAAGCCTTCTCGCTCAAAAAGTTCATCCAAAAACTCTACAACAACAACAGACTCAACTGAGTTCACAATCTTAATCTCCGGCCACCGTGAAAACAAGTCAATGCACACAATGACTTAACGATCTTGTGATCTCAACTTCACTGGCCCCAAAATGTCTATGGAAATGTCAGACCAAGGAGAAGCAGCCTGCTCTCTAACCACCTTTGGTTGCGTCCTACACTTGAACGACTTGTCACAATTAGCACACTCTGCACACTCCCGAACAAGTCTTTCTACAAAAACATCCATGGCGGGCCACCAATACACTTCCCTGATTCTCTCCTTGGTCTTGGCTATGCCCATGTGCGAGGCATGAGCAATCCCAACCAATTTCTCCCTTAAAACAAGTGGTGGGATAAGCTTACTTCCACGCATAAGTAAACCATCTACAAGAGCCAAATCCTCCTTGACATGCCAAAAACCCTTGAGCAGATCATCACAGTCCCTCTTATCACACCAACCACCTTTCACCATGGCGTTGACCTTTTGTAGAGTCACATCACTAACAAGGTGTTTCTTCCATTCATTTTCCGAAACAACATCTTCACTGATCAAACACACATTTACATCCTCTTCCAAATCTTCTCCTGCAAACCACTCAATATCATCAGTCGTATCATCATCCACACAGCCAAGTCTTGAAAGACAGTCTGCGAGAACATTGTTAGAACCAGGTAAATACGATAATTCAAAATCAAATTCTTGAAGAGCCACCACCCACTTGCGAATGCGGTGAGAGACAAAATCTATGCCCTTCTTGGTAAAAACCTCTTTGAGTGGTTTGTGGTCAGATAGAATCTTAAATCTTTTACCCCATAAAAATTTTCTTAACTTGCGCACCGTCCAGAACACACCCAGTGCCTCCTTCTCAACAACAGAGTAATTGCATTCCGCACCTCTTAGAGGCCTGGAGAGGAACAAGATAGTTTTTTCTACACCATCTACTTTTTGTAACAGTACTGCCCCTAGACCAGTTGAGCTGGCATGTGTCATGAGAAAAGATGATTTTGCTGGGTCAAAACTACTCGGGCATGGTGCATTATTGAGGTGATTCTTAATACCAATGAATTCCTTTTCACAATCTTTTGACCACTCAAATTCACTCCCTTTCTTCAACAATGACCTTAGCGACAAGGTTTTTCCTGCAAAATTCAGGATGAATTTATGATAAAATTCAGCCATACCCAAAAATGTAATAAGCTCATCCTTGCTAGAGGGTGAACGCAAATTGAGAATGGAATTCACAAGAGCTTTCTTGGGTTTGATTCCTTCTGCTGAAACAAAATGTCCAAGGTACTCAATTTCCTTGACATTGAACTTGCATTTGTCAGCTCGAAGGGTGAGTCCGGCATCTTGTAACTTCCCTAAAACAGACCTCAACCTCAAATCATGTTGTTTCAAATCAACTCCAAAAATGAGCACGCCGTCCTGATACACCTTCACACCTTTTAAATCTCCAAGAATGCCCTCCATTACCCTTTGAAAAATGGAGGCAGCCGAAATTAGTCCAAAGGGCATTCTTAGAAACTTAAACGTGCCAAACGGTGTCACGAAGGCCGTGTATTCTTGAGAAGAAGGGTGCAACCTAACCTGGTGGTAGGCAGAGGTTAAATCCAATGAAGAAAAGTGCTTCGCCCCTTCAAGGGAACACAACATTTCAGCAATATTGGGTAGAGGATAGTGGTCAACGACCACCGCTCTGTTGAGTTCCCTCAAGTCCACACAGAGTCGGGCTTCACCATTGGCCTTAAGTGCCATCACCACCAGAGAGACCCACTCTGTTGCCTCAACTTCTTGGATAATACCCTTGGCCAGGAGTTTGTCTAGCTCACACTTCATGCTCTCTCTCACTAAGAGAGGAACACTTCTAACCTTGGCAACCTTAGGGACAACATTTTGCTTAAGTCTTGTGCGATGTACATAATTTTTAAAACAGCCTAGGTCACTTGCGAAAACAGCAGGAAAATCTCTAATCAAATCATGAACCAAACAGTCAACCACCCTAACAGGCGGCAACTCCTTCAGTCAGACCTGAGGATCTTCATTGGGGTCAAGAAACACATGCAGATCTCTTTGGTGAAGCCAACTTATTAGTGAGTCTTCTTTCATTGACACGTAAATTTTCCCAGAGATCACCCTCCCCTTGAAATTAATTGACCCCCAAAAGTAACCAAGTAGGTCAATGGTGACTCCACCATATCCCTTAGGTCTGATGTCCGTTTTTTTAAGGTCAACTTTATCTTGTAAATTACTCTCATAAAATGCTTTGGGAACAAGTGTAATCTTTGCCCCAGAGTCTAACAGCATTTTGACAGATGCATCATTAACTAAAACATCCTCATATGGACCATCAGGCTTATTCCCTGAAACCTGACAAATAATGACTTCTTCAGCATAGTCATCATACACATCAACTTCTTTGACAGTCTTGTGATCTTTACCAGATCTACAGCACTTTGAAACATGACCTTTCTTACCACAAATTTTGCAAATGACTTTCCAACCTGGACAGTTTTTAAAATCAGCCATGTGACCAGAGTCACCACACCTGTAACACTTGCCTTGAAATTGTTTTGAATTAAAAGATTTCTGACCTTGATAAGAAGGCCTTTGGTTTTGGTAAGAGGTTCTTTGAGGTTGATAAGAAGGTTTTTGATCTAAGACACTTTTAGATTTAATGGACTTATCAGAAACAACCTTGACCTCAGAGTGATCGTTTTTATCAGAAGAAGATTCTTTCTTTATGATGTCAACACACGCTTTCGAATGTTCATGGGTCTTTGCGATGGTAATAACCTCTTGTAGAAATGGATTGTCCTTTTGCCATAGAGCATCCCTAGTTTTGTCTTGAACACAACCCAACATAAACTGATCCCTCAGGCGTTCCTCCAATGTGACACCAAAGTTACAGGTTGAGGCTAACTTGCGCAAAATTGTTATGTACTGCTCCACCGACTCATCCTGCCTCTGCATCCTCCTACCAAAATGATAGCGCTCAAGCACAGTACTTATTTTAGGAAGGTAGTGTAAATCAAGCTTTTTGATACAAATTTCGTACTCATTAAGTGATGCAGAATCACTATCAGTGAGATCAGGTAGGTGCTCAAATACTTCCTGTCCCTCAGAACCTAAGCAGTGCATTAGCAGAGAAGTTTTCCTCTCTGCACTGAGAGAGGTACCACAGACACGAGCATAGTGAGAAAACACCTTCTTCCACTTTTGCCAGAGTATCGGAGGTACACCTGGGGAAGAGAGGAAAAACGGTGGTGCTGGAACATTCTGCATTATCGTTGTAATGTTGTACTATTACATAAAATGAGAGTCAGAAAGTAATACGCTGTGTGTATCCGCGAGAGCGATACACACCTATATGAGGAAAAACTTATTATAAAAACACAGTGGCAAGAACACAGCTAATGTGAGTAACAAACAAAAATAAAAACACTGCCAAATAGCGCGTAATGTGCATGAACTAAAAGAACAGGCTGTGCGCATCAGCGCTTGAGTGAAGTCTTCAACAAGGAATTCTGCCGTATAATGAAATGTGAGGAACGGAAAAAGAAGTCACTCTTGTTTCTTAAAAGAACCCTCACTCACCAACCTAATTGGTGACATGCTTCATCATTGGGTTCCCACCAGAGAGGCCGAGTGCCTCCCTGGTGTGCTACGATGCCTGATTACAGCGGAGCAGGTTTTTTGTGATGCAGTTGTGAATCAGTGAAAAGTGATTTAAAAAGTGCTTAGTTCAGCCGTAAACAAACTTTATTCGTGGTGAACCAAGCACTACTTAAAAGCAGTGTGATGGATGTTACACAAGCTGGCTAAATTGACCAGATACATTCACAATATAGAAGAGAAAAGGGTGTGGTCAACATGTTTCTGCCTCCATTCGCTGTTTGCGAGGCTTTCGTCAGGACCAAGGCACCACGGCGGTATGCGCACGCTAAGGCGCACCCTAACCTGTGGTGTAGAAAGAGCCAGTGTAACTTACGGTTTAGGTAGTGCCTTCAGCGTTAGTGAAAGCCATGTGTATCTGTAATAAAAAGAAAAAAACATATACAGAGACAGCACAAGTCACATAACCATACATATATTGGGGTTAGCGTACTTGGATAGTCCCACAAGTGACCATGCTCATGCCGTTTATGTAGTGCTCTTCATAGTACCACTAAAGGCTATACCATGGTGGGCTGAAGTGCCCAGCTATGTTCATAATACATATATGTACATATACTTAGTGGTGTTTACGTGCCCCTTCAGAGTGTCAAGCTCTAGTTCCTACATAGTTTTATGGACGAAGATGAGCGCGTTTTAGTCAAATGCGCCGACATGGAAAATGCCAATCATTAGGAAGAATAAAAAAAAATAAGGACATGACTGAACTGTTTGGATTCAAAGGTGCATGCAAACATACAGCTCGTTGTATCCATAGATTAGGCAGACTCTTAATGCGGAAGAAAAACGGGCTTACTTAAAATATCCGGTGACTTTGAACCATGGGTCCTGGTGGGGGCATTGGCTTGTAGTCACACTCTGCACAAGTTAAATCAAGTAAAAAAAAGGGTTTATGTAAACCATTAAATGTTACCTTCAATGACCTGACACATGTGGAGAAACGATACTCACTACGCCAAAGCTCAGCGCCCGTATTGAAACTGCATACTCCCTTCCTCAGGACCCCGCAGATATCACCATGCCGGGTCTGGGAGTTTTTAAAGGAACTGAGCGTTCAGGAAGGCATTGGGAGGCTTGCGACGCAAATGCCGTGACGTCTTAACGTCCGGGCGTGCGTCTTCAACAGCAGTATTAACGACTAGACCTGAAAGCTTGCTATCGTTTGAGACGTGGTGTGTTGAATTCGGGAAACTTTATCAAGCGCTCGTGAAGACATATTTTAGGTCTCGAGCGTTTCACTTTATTCTGCGTTTTAAAGGGATGTTCGTCTATTTGCACATTAATTTACCTTCGCATGAGCCCTGGATGTGCTAGTAAAAAGGTAAACTCAAGGCGATTTTCGTCAGGAAGCATCTGATAAAAAAATGCAGGAGGAACTATATTAAATATTTGTGAGGGGAAATTCACTTAACATGAATATCCTCCAGATGGACATGGTAGTCACCATGGATGTTCCTCTGGAAAACCCTGATGGATTAAGATAGTATGCGTGATAAGTTCACAGCATATGACAGAAAAGCGCAGTCAGAAAGAATTAGTGAGCCTGCCCACTGGTTCCCATTGAAATTGATGCTGTAATCTACCCAGTTTATTAGAGCATTAGACTGATAGTGTACAATAGTATCTATACATGTACCAGAGTGTCAAAGTGTACGATCCTAAATATAAGGTGTCAATTTTTAGGAACTATCGTACACAACCATATTATGGGGCTCTGTCAGGGTGTCGACAGTGTGTGTCCAGGTTCTAATCAATCTGTAGATTCAGTGGCGTAATACAGAGCCCCATGGGATGTTGTCATTGAGTCCCTGTGTATGCATTGTAAGGCGGTAGACCCACCGCTTTTCTTTCTCGAACAGTATCTGAGACGAGTTGTTCCCAGATTGTATCTGTTCAATTATGGTCCAGCGTAAATCGTTTGTTGTATGATTGGACTGAAGAAAATGCTCCGTCATCCTTGTAGCGCTCTTCTTACACCGGATGTTGCATCGGTGTTTGCACACACGTTGTTTTACTTTGCGTGTGGTCATGCCCACATACCTCAAGCCGCAAGGGCACGTGATCAAATAGACCACGTTGGTTGAGTTACAATTGGTATGTGAGCGCTGCGTCCAAATTTTTCCACTTTCCAGAGCTAGGGTTTTGGTGGGTGCAGTTAAATGGCAGACACTGCAATTCCCACAAGGGAAATGTCCTTGGACTCTGGGCAGGCCCCAAGCATTCAGTACAGTAGGAGTTTCTTCATTCCCAGTTTTTCTTGGGCAAGTGTGTACTAGAGCATCCCTAATGCTCCTAGCTTTTTTGTACGAAAACAATGGTTTTGTCCATTTTCTGTTATTACTTTCCAAGATCCTCCAATGTCTATTTATTGATTTAGAAATGGCATTCGTGGCAACATTGTACGTGGTAACACAGGTCAGTGGAACCTCATCAGAATGTTTAGGGTTGTGTTCAAGCAGGGCTTCCCTTGGTTGGTTTCTGGCCCGTTTACAACCCCTTCTCAGGATCCAGTCCGGGTATCCTCGTCTTTGGAGTTTGTTCGTTAAATCCGCCGCCTGAGAGCGGTAGTCCTCTACCTTGCTGCAATTGCGTCTAATCCTTAAGTACTGGCCATAGGGGAGATTCTCCCGCAGGGGTCTGGGATGGAAACTTGAAAACTCAAGTAGGTTGTTTTTGGCCGTAGGTTTGTAGTGGGTTTTAGTTAACAATTTCCCTTCTGACTTGGTGATAACCACATCTAGGAATATCACTTCCTTCTTATCAAGGACATGCGTGAACCTTAAGTTATCGTCCTGGGTATTGATCCACTCAAGAAATTCCAAAAGTGGGCGTTCTGGTCCTTGCCAGATGACCAAAATATCGTCGATATATCTTTTCCAAAAAGAAATACCGAAAGCGTAGGGGTTATCTGCATTCAAGATGTGTTTACGCTCAAAATCATGAACATAAAGTCCCGCTACGCTCGGGGCAAAGGTACTGCCCATAGATGTCCCTGTTGTTTGTAGGAATAGATCACCCTTGTATTCAAAAACATTTTTTTAAGGGCTAAAGTGGCACATTCGATGATGAATTGTTTGGGAGTCTGGTATTCCCAGGTGACTTCATTGAGAGCCTCACTCAGTACCCTGATGGTGTCATCCTGGGAGATGCTGGTATAAAGGCTCTCAATGTCTAATGAGACCAGGATCGTAGAGTCTTCATCCACTGTGAGCTCCTGCAAAAGGGCTAAGAGGCTCTTAGTGTCTTTGAGGTAGGTGGTGGTCTGCTGAACGAGGGGCTTCAGGAAGAAGTCACAAAAACGTGACAACGGCTCCAGCAGGGCCGCACTCTTTTGTTGTTTATTTAATACTACCAGTAGGGGGATCAAGAGTGACTCCTTATACTTCTCCCTCTCTCTCCTGTTGATTATATATATGTATAATGAAATGTGCCAAAAGGTGAACTCTGAGGTTGTGATGCCTGATGAAAAGAGCTGTGCGCATCAGCGCACAACAAATGATGACAGAATACAAGCTGTGCGCATCAGCGCGTAGGTGGAAACGTTACTTAAAAGTGACATCGCACAGAAGAAATGAAAGAACAGCTGTGCGTGTCAGCGCACAACTTTACAACTGTCAGCCCAAACAGAAAGATCCCTGGAAGATGGCCGCCGCGTTTACTTGATATAATGCGGGGCACCGGCAAGCAGAAAATGGCCGCCGCGTATGTGCGCGATGACGTTGGGGCTAGGCAACAAGAATAAGGCCACACAGGAAGTCAGGCAAGTGTGAGAAACCTAAGATGGCCGCCGCGTTTGTATGCGATGACCTCAAGGCCAGGCAATCAAGGAGGAGGCCGCTCCGCGAATCAGGCAAGGCGGAAAGCGGAGAAAACTGCCAGTGAAGGTCGGGATACTGAAGCGCAGCGCACATACCTTGAGCTGTGCAGTTTATTCAGACAGCAAAACATCCTCCCAGGGTCCGCTCAACTTACAAAGTGCTTTCAGAGCGAAGACGTCGAGGCAGCAAACTCTGGACGATGTGGGAAAATAAAATGCTGCAGCAGGATGTCGGAAACCACAGGAACCTTCCTCTCTTCATCTGATGAACAAGAAGATGACGACCGGCTCGCCGGGAGGTTGGAGAGGTAGTCGTTGCAAGTAGACAATTGTAGAGCTGTCTTTTATAGAAATAGGCTGTTGGGGACTCTGAATTTGCATAGGTAAATCGTCGCCAAAATGTAGAAGTAGGTCTCTCACAATAAAAGGTCCAGGCTAGGGTAGTAGAAGTGAGTAGACTTTATTAAAGCAAGAGGAAGCTTTGAGACCCCATCCAGCAGCTAGTCAGGCGTAACTGCTCTCACAGTTCAAAACAGTACTAGGCAACCTTCACCACATTCCAGAACCAGGAATCTGTGGCTGACAAGAAGGTGCAGAACACCACATCTACTTTCTAACTTCTGCCCCCATGTAGCAGCATGCAGGGCCAGCCGCTTGAATCCTGGACAAAAGTATTGTAATGCAGCTTAGAGTGGCAGTTGACCCGATCACGCACCGAAGTCTTGTGGGTGACCCTGACTATTGTCTGTAATGCATTGCATTGTGTCACTGAGGCCACAGTGACAGGGGCCCACCAGCAGACAGTATCAGTTTCCAATGTTGTGAACAGGCCTAAAACAGGGCCCTGCAACAACATCATCTTCTGCAGCCAGGGAAATAATCAACTGATGAGCTGAGCCGACCAGCCAGTCCACTGTGGCATGTTATCTGACTGAAAGTAGACAATGTGGGGTGTTCCACCCCACACATCCCCCAGCCCTGCCAAGTACCATGCATCAGGTGTTTGACTACCCCATTTCAGTGTGGTGGTCACGCATTATAGCATCTCCTCAGCTGTCAAGCCGGAGGCTGCTATAATGCACCATGACTGAGCTGTAGTGTGGCAGAGCGCGGTGCACGCTGCTCTTGGCGGGCTTCAGGGGCTGGCTCATGATCTGCTCACAGCTTTCTATGCTATATTGTATTCTAACTAACACATGTCACCCCCCATCCCTCCCCCCACCGGGCCCTACACCATGCTGCATTAGTGATGTCATAGGAGTTACTGGCTAGTGGCTTGGCTCCTAACTAAGACACTTAATTGTGAGAGCCACTTTAATAGGAGGGGCTGAGTCAGTCCTGCTGCACAGCGGGCGGCATTTCAAAACATTTTGGCTGCGGTTGTGTAAGTGTGGGCAATTGAATGACAGTGCAGGTCCTTCTCGCTGCTCCCGCCACGGCGGTATAAATGAGAATTGATTCCTGCAACCCAGTGCCACATCATGACCATAGAATCATGCGGGGTGGCGTTGGTTGTTGCCAGGGCCCAAGTCCTCTAAAAAGAAGTGGGAGGACTGACCAAGTCAGACACTATGCAAGTGACATCATGACGCATGCCATGACGTCACGACGTAGCGCTATAAAATAAATAAAATAATGTTATTTAAATTATTTGTGTAAATACTGGGACAGACCACCCCATCTGACAGTCTTACAGTGGCTGCACTTATATACAGGGACAGAACAGAGGCAAAAGCATGCTTCTCAAATACCAGTGAAGAGATAGCAAGCTGTGTGCCTTTGTTTCCCCTCTGGTGCATTTACATTTAAGTGTGAGGTTCCAAGGCGCCTCCAGTCAGGAGTTTCAAACAAAAACTCTTAACTTTGGCCTGGCTGGAGGTGAAAAAAAAGCCCCCTCACTGTCTGCACCTTGCTACTGGAAATGGAAAGCAGACAACGTGCAGGCGCTGCTGAACCTGTCCCGGTGTCTTACACTGGGACAAGTTAAGCATATTTATTTTTTTATTTTTATTTTTATTTTATTATTAATTTGGTGCACACTTTCCATTCAATTATAACTTTCAGCCTACAACCCTGGGGCCGGCTGTGCGTCGATATAATAAAAAAAAAAAAAAGAAAAAGAAATACACAGCTATTCAGCCAACAACCCCAACAGGGGGCAGGCAGCAATCTTGGTCAGCGTCTCTATTTGGCAGCATGCCTACGTAAATCCATAATTATTAACCTATAATAACAAACAAACCCTGTTCCGCCCGCGCCGCCGGGATTTACATCCGAGTTCAATATACTGTGGTAGGCCCTTGACATATCAGTGCACGGTGAGGGACACCCTGTATCCAGTATGTGTTATCAGAACCCACAGCTCTATCGTGTGTCACCCACAGAAGCCCCACCTGGTCCGCGCGGGCCGTCGCTCAACTTGAGCTAGTTAGTTGACATGTGCGCCATGTCCTCCGAGACTACCGGCTGCTCAGTGCTTATGTACTCGTCTCTAGTGAGCAGGTAGGTCTTGTAAAGTCCCCAGAAGTTCTTAGGTCTACTCCTGGGCGGGAGGAGCTCACTAAAAGTCTCTGTTTGTGTACTGCAGTACAGCATGTCTTGTGACCATTGTGCTATCGTGGGTAAGGGACCTCTCAACCAACACATTGCAACTCGTCTCTTAGCTATAAGGAGCCCCATGTCCACCAGTCTACGTATTGGTCTAGGCAGCAACCTGGAGTACCCCAATAGCGCCAAGAGTGGGTCCGGAGTCAAGGCGGTGTCTACAATGTTCCCTAACTCTTTAAAAACAGTCTCCCAAAAGTTGCGTACCCCCAGGCAGTGCCACGCTAGGTGCATAAAGTGCGCTGGTTGCACACTGCATCGATCGCAAGCTGAGGTGACTCTTAACCCATATCTTTGTAATCGCTCCGGGGTGTAATACACTCTATTTACAAACTTAAAGTGAATTAGCCTATGTCTGCCATGTAGCGACACCCGTCTAGTTCCTGTACAACAATAGGTCCATGTGTGATCATCTATAGGTTTCTGCAAGTCGCGTTGCCATGCCATTCGAGCCTTGGTGTAAGTATTTATCCTATGTGACATTGCTATTTTATATATATTCGTAACCATTTTCTGCGGCGACTTAGCATTAATTACATGTCAGTTCCGGGACTTCAGGGGGTTCCGATAGGTCTGCTCCCAATAGGTCGCCCAGCGCCCGTCGCACCCTATGAAATTGGAACTGTTGTAATAAGTTACCAGGGGCTACCGGGTCCTTCACCGCCTCCCAGGTTATTGCCACGCCGTCTATAAATAAATCCCCCACCGTCCTTATCTTTAAGGAGTGCAGCGCCCTAACAACCCCTTTGTCTCTGCACGGGACCAGCCAATGTGCCCATTCAATGGGCAAGGATGGAGCATATAACAAGGACCCCGCCTGCAATTGCAGTAAGTTGTGCCACGCATGGCGGATAGTGTTAACCGAGTCTAAAATTCCGGTCCTACGATCCGCTGGTTGGAATATCGCAGCAGGGAGAGGGAGGGGCTCCATTACTAGCTTTTCCAGACGAAGAAACGGGATGTCAGGCGATCCATGCATCCAGTAATACGCTAAGGCACCTTGCGCTGCTCTGTAATATACATTTAAATCAGGTGCCCCCAGACCCCCCATGTGGTATGGAAGTGTCAGTGTCCGCCAGCTCACTCTGGCTTGTTTGCCGGCCCAGGCCAATTTAAGTAATAGTGAGTTGACCCTCTGGAAAAAGGGGCGGGGAAGAACTAAAGGAATATTAATAAAAAGGAACAAGAAGCGCGGCAATATAACCATTTTCATAATGGATATTCTCCCTAGTAAGGACAGTGGTAATCTGATCCAGGTTTCCACATCATCCTCTAACCTATTAACTGCAGAGCCATAGTTTTCGCGGAATACAACCTCCGAGTCCGTATGAATGCGTACTCCAAGATATCTAATCGCTTCAGCAGACCATTGTAACGGGTAGTCTGGTTCAAATGGTTGTGTGCAAGGCGTAAGGGGGAACATCACGGATTTGGACCAATTGACACGGAGGCCAGACAGCGCACCAAAGTGGACCACTTCACGTAGTACAGTGGATAAATTGTCCTCCGGATTATGAACATACAATAGAGTATCGTCTGCATATGCAGACACAATCATCCTATAATTTGGGTACCGGATACCCCGATGGCCGTGGTATTCCCTAAGTGCGCACGCAAGGGGTTCCGCCACCAGAGCATATAGAATCGGTGACAACGGGCAACCCTGCCTCGTTCCTCTGCCTATCGTAATGGCTTTAGTCACCAAATCGCCTATTTTAACACGTGCCATGGGGGAGTTGTATAGTACCCCAATCAATTGGAGAAACACGGGGCCTAGTCCCATCCTGGTCAGTACTAGTCGCATGAAGTGCCATTCCACAGAGTCGAAGGCCTTCTCCATATCTAGGAAGACGGCGACTGCTCTAGAGTCTGGTTTGGTATGCTGTATGGCTCCAAACACCGTGCGCAAGTTGTAAGTGAGGTTCCTATTGGGGACGAACCCTGACTGTTCCGGGGCCACCAGTAGGGGCGCCAGGGGTGTGAGCCTATTGGCGAGAATCTTAGCAAACAACTTTGCATCCACGTTTAATAAAGAGAAAGGGCGGTAAGATCCGCACTCGTCTAACGGCTTATCCGGCTTGGGGATTGCCACAATTATCGCTTCTCTCATTGTCGGCGGCATCGTACCCGAGATGCACATGTCCTCGAAGAGGGTAGCGAGGTGTGGAAGCAGTAAATCAACAAAGCTTTTGTAGAAGCCAACAGTGAGTCCATCTGACCCTGGGGCGCTTGCAGCCTTCATACTATTAAGGGCCGTAGTAATCTTCTCTTTCTCTATCGGTCGCATTAGGAATTCGCGATGGGAGTTGTCTAGGAAAGGCAGTTGAATGTGTTCCAGATACTGGAGTATTTCTGCCTCAGAACCGGACGGGCGTGCTGAATATAAGTCCGAGTAGTATTGTCGGAACCTTTCCGCTATTTCGACTTCTTCCGTTATGAGCGAACCATCTACAGCCTTAAGTTCCAAGACCCGCGTTCTGGCTCTTTTAGCCTTTAATATTCGTGCTAGAACTGAGCCCGGCCTGTCCCCTTCGCCATAAACTCGGGCCGTGGCATACTTTCCTAGATGTTTAACTTCACTGTCCGCTACTTCCTGATACTCCCCAGAAGTTCTTTAATTTCGTGCATAACCTCTTCAGTGTTACTCCCCAATTGTCGCTCTTCAAGCTCACTCAGTTGACGCTCAAGGCTCGCCAGTCTCTGTCGGATAGAACGCAAAATACCCGAGTGCTTTGCTATAGCCACCCCCGGATGTAGACCTTAAAAGCCTCCCAGATCACTTGGTAGTTGTCCACCGAGTCTATGTTCTTCGTGAAAAAAATGTCTATGGCTTCGTCCATATCGGCCTTAAAAACAGGGTCTAATAAGGAATAGGGTGGGAATTGCCAAGTGAACGGAGGGATTGCCTTCCCCGGAAGACTTAGCACTAACGATATGGGAGAGTGGTCCGATAGTGTCCGCGGAAGTATCTGACATTCCCGGACACCTCCCAACATTTGGGAAGAAATAAACCAATAATCTATACGAGTGTGTAGATTGTGGAATGCTGAATAATGCGTATAGCCCCCTCTCTCCGGGTGTTTCGTTCTCCAGACATCGCATAATTCCAAACCCAACAACGCGCTTCCCAGAAATTTGCCAGCTGCCGAAGTGCGCCTCGGCGGGCCCCCTGATCTATCTAACTCCGGATGCCGTATCAAATTGAAGTCCCCTCCCCATATGAAGCGCGATTCCGGGTACCTATAGAGAGTACTGGTTAGGGTAGCAAAGAACTCCGGACAATCATAATTGGGGCCATAAACGTTTAGTACTATGAAGTCGACTCCTTTGACCTGACACTTGGAGAGTACATATCTGCCCTCGCTGTCTGAGTCCAGTTGAACCATTTTAATAGTTGACCTGGGGTTCACCCACGTCATCACTCCCCTAGCGTGCGTCGTAAAGCCAGATACATTAATATTACCTAATAGGCCTCTACTGTGGAGCATGGGGCTGGATGTGGGGAGATGTGTTTCCTGCAGGAGAGCTACATCTATATGGTGCCTATGCAGATACTGCAGTACTTTGCGTAGTTTTCGATGATCGTTTAGCCCTCGTACATTCCAGGTAAGGGCTCGTAGTGTATCTAAAACCACTAAATTATGTGTATCACCGTGCGTAGCCATCTAATATAGTGTCGCGCATTGTGTGACCCATCCACCAACTCAGAACGCTGATTGCTGCTTTTAAAACTCCCTGGCGCAGGGCTAAGCAATACTTTGAAAAACAACAATTTCCCCTGTAACAAACCACCCCCCACCCACATCATACCTCCCCCAACTTGGTCGTGGTGTAACCCTCCCAGCCTTTGCCCACCCCGTTCACCCACCCAGAGAACCCCCAACACGAAATACCCTAGTGTGTTACACTCGGGGGCAGATGTCGCTCAGAAAGCAATGGAGAACCGCAATAATACGGTAAACAGCTCCCCCCCGCATCGTCCTAAAAGGAATGAACAGTTTCCCATACCCATCCCCCATCAACCATAATATACGAACAGTGTTAGTCTGTCCTTTGTGCTTCTTACTCCTGTGTTCTGAATGTTGCCCATCGAATTTGCCACCTATAGGGGAGTCCCCCGCTCAGTCCAGTATATCCCATTGGTCTACCAGTTGCGGGCAGCCGCCTCAGTCCTGATCTTCAAGAGTCCCCCCTGTCGCCCCAAGTTCCACTTGTTTCTCCGGGCCCTGGAGCCGGTCCGTAGTCCAGCCTTTTAGGGCTTTTTTCAAGGCCTGCGGGTCCGTGAATATTTGGGAGCGACCCTGCCGATTGCCTCGAAGTTTCGCAGGATACAGCATCGCGTAATCAATACCTAGGTCACGAAGCTGCTTTTTCATAGGGACAAACTGACGCCGGGCCTCCTGCACCCGGAAGGTAAAATCGGGGTACAAAGATATTTCAGAGCCCTCGTATTGCAACGTGCGCTTCTCCCTTGCCACTCTCAATGCTGCGTCCCTGTCCCTGTAGTTGAGCACTTTTGCTATGATAGGGCGAGGCGGAGCTCCAGGTGGGGGGCGGGGGCCCAGCGAGCGATGCGCCCTCTCCACTACATACATGGCTGAGAAGACACCTTCCCCTAATAGAGTGACCAACAGTCTTTCAACAAATTGTTCCATATTTCCAGTGGGAGTGGACTCCGGCAAACCAGTGATCCTGAGGTTGCAGCGGCGGGAACGTGCCTCCAAATCCTCCGTTTTGTCCTGGAGGACTCTCAGTACCCTCCCCAGTTATTTATGCTCTGTGTCCAGGGTGGTGTGGGCCTCCTCCACCTCCGTAATACGTCGTTCCGACATATCCAAGCGCTCCGCATGTTTGTCTATGCGCTCCGCCATTCTGTCCATGCGGTTGGAGAGGGCATCCATCTTGGTTCCCAATGAGTTAATCCCGCTTTGCAGATTCTTTTCCATGGTCATCAGTAGTTCACGGAGATCTGGACTGTGTTCTTCCAACATGGATCTGTTCAGCGCCCGCTCTGCCCCCTCCACCGCGGCGTCATGCGATTTCGACCGCTTCTGCTCAAAAGATATTTTGGGCTGAGCCCTGTCCGCCTTCCCCATGTCGCCGAACTGTAAATTTTTCCCCCCCCTGCCGCTGGGGCACTGGACCGCCTCTTCTTGGCCGCCCCAACCAGGCTCCCACGGCGATAAGGTGGTCGACTCTGTCGAGACCGCTAAGGATCCCACACCTGCAGGCCGCACCTATGGCCCACTGTCAGGAGCTGCTGTGGTCTGTGGTCTCACTGTTCGCGCAAGGCCATGTAGCAGGATGACAGGGCCCCAAGTAAAACGCACCGCGGCGTGTGATTACAGTTCCAGTCTAGGGGGATATCTCAGCCCCCAGTAGTTGATCTGTCGCTCTTCAATGGGGACCCGCAAAAGGCACGGGCTGCACCGCCGTACTCAGCGCCCCCACACGATGCCAGCCCAGCCAGGGCCACCGGGGTTCACCAAGTGCCAGATTCCTGCGCGGAGATCTCCACTAGCCTTTCTTCTATTGGCGGGCAGGGGCCACAGCCTATTCACGCCGCCTGCCATGCTCCCCGGTGCACCAGCCCCACGCTCACCAGATCGTTAACACTGGCACTAGAGCAGGACACGTGCCAGATTCTGCCGGGGGGGGGGACGGACTTCGCGCCAGTTCATGCAACCTGCGTGCTGCAGTGGATGCGCCTCTCGCCCCCAGGCAGCCACATCGACACCGTCCCCGTGGGGGCTGTCCACAGGAGGGGGGGGGAAAGGAGGCAGCACTGGAGCGGTGCGTGTAATGTCCCCCGTCGTCCGCTCAGTAGGGCTGTTTACTGCCGACGAGGCTATTCCCCCCCCGCCGCTCTCCTTACCCCCTATCGGCCGCAATTGCCGCCCGGCGTCTTCTTTCAAATCCTCCGCAGGAGAAGGGGGAGGCAGCCGTGTAGCAGATGAACGTCTGCCGCCGGAGTCGCCGTGGCGGCCCACCAGGTCACCGCTTGATGCAGGCAGGTCGGCGCGGCTGGTTCGTACCACAGCCCGGGGATCCAGGCCCACAGAGGCCGCAGTCTGAGAGGCGGCGCCGCGGCCGCAGCAATGCACTGATCTGGATCGGGGTTTCAGCCGTCGATGCACCGCACGTTCCGACACCGCAGGCTCTACTCTGGGGACGAATGGCTCCGGTAAACTGTAGGATTATGCTGAATGGTGTGACGATGCGGCGGAGCTCGGCGCTCAAGCGCCCATCTTGGTCGTGAGCAAGCTCCGCCCCCCAAGTCCAGCATATTTCTGTTGGGCCCAACTTCCTGGCAGGGGGGACGGCGTCCACCCTGTGAAAATAGTGGGTGGACGCCGTGTACCTGCGTGTACCCCCGACTCGTGCCCTGGTTGTTGCACTGTCCCAGGAGTCCATGACCAGTCGTTACGAGCTGGCCGCCACGCAGGGGGGCCGCCCTGTTGCTGCGGTGCCGGCTCGCCTCGAGAAGTAAGTGCCTGAGAGAGAGTGAGCCAGTATTAATCCGTCCTAAAGTAATCTTGCAGTTTGCCCGTTATGTTAGGGACATGAATAAACAGCCCGGTAGGGAGCCGTTTCGATGTCCGTTTTTTTTTTTAACTTTAAAAGGGGTTTTATTTGCAAATAATTGAATACAGTAAAATTTACAGAACACAAATAAAAGTCATATACATAGTTGAAATAATTAAGAAAATAAGGAAGGGGAAAAGAAGGGGAGGAAAGGGGGGTGAAAAAGTAATTATCAAATACCACCAATTACCAATTAAGCATAAAAGTACAAAGAGAAAACAATAATTAATATGTCACAATAAATAGTTAATGAATAATACAATCATGGAGGCTTAGGCACTTCCTCAGTACGAGGATTGTGTGAGGAAGCAATCATGGCAGATGTATCGAGAAAAGTAGTTATAGGTTGCCAAAGGGTGTCACGTTTAATTGCAAGGGAAATGGGAGAGAGATATGCCCTATCCAATCTATGATGGTAACAAACTGCATACCACCAGGCATTGTAATATATATTAGCAGAGTTTTTCCATTCTCGTGTGATTTGTTGAAAGGCAACAGCTAGGAGAAGGTCATTTATGGAAAAATTTGTGGTTAGTGATTCCCAATCATCGGAAATACTGTCTAAGAAAATGTTAGAGAATGTAAGGGGGACGTGTGTGTGAAAAATATCATTTATTTGCTGCCAAACTTGAGTCCAAAAAGAGGGAACATTTTGACACTCAAACAACATATGTCGTAAGTCAGCGTTATCGGAAGAACAAGACCAACAGGAAGGGGGAAGAGATTGATTAATTTTGTTTAATGAAACCGGAGTAAAAAGAAGTCTATTATATATATAAAATAATGTTTGGGTGGTATTGGCTGCTCTAGTGGATCATCGTAATTTTAGCCAAATCTTATTCCAAGTATGAGTAGAGAAAGTAGAATGGAGGTCGGTCTCCCAGAGAAGTTCTACTTCGATTTTCTCTCTAGTAGATGGATGAGGAAGAAAAAGTTTATATAATTGGGAAGCTGAAGGGTTGGCTTGCAATAATGTAGGTATATTAGAAGGGGGAATGGAAGAAGCATGGGAAGGTAAGAGAGAATGATAAGTAGCCTGAATTACTGCAGTTAAAGAATTAAATTTAGATTCCCAGGAAGAGGGGAGCAAGAATTTTATTTGAGCGTTGACAAACGAGATGCAAGCAGCACCTTGAAAAAGTTGAGAGACCCAATGAAGGACCTTTGCATGCCAGTCTTTCCAAAAAAGTGTCCTATTATGAAGTCGAATATGATGATTGTACCAAATAGAGGAATGAAGAAATTGATCAATGGGGGAATTATAAGAGATGAAAATAGGATGGAATTTTTTTTAATGTTCCGGAAGATAGGAAGGGATAAGGATAAGGGTCTACATGTAAAAGATAAGAATTCTCTAAAGGAAAAAGGATATAGAAAAGATTTTTCAACAGAGACCCATAAAGGTAAATCAGAAAGATCACCATCTTGTAGAAAAAGAGCAGATTGTTTGAGGAGAAATGCAGTATGATAAGAGTGAAAATCTGGAAAATTGACCCCACCCATAAATTTAGGCCGTTTAAGTTTTTGAAGAGACATACGTGGTTTCTTACCGTTCCACAAAAATTTTGATAAAATTGAGTAGATACGTTCATATTGAGAAAGAGGGATATTTATAGGAAGATTAGAGATATAAAAGAGAATCACAGGAACCAACATCATTTTTATCGTATCCAACCGGCCCCACCAGGACAGGAACAAAAAATTCCATCTAGAAGTGAGAGTCTTCAGGGTTGATTGCAATTCTTTTAAATTAATAGATACTGTTTCTTTAATGGTGGGTGTGAAACAAACCAAGGTACTTAATTTTGTCAGATTTCCACTTAAAATTGGAGGAGAGAGAGTCGGCATGGAAACATAATTTATTTAAGGGGAGGATTTCACATTTGTCAGAATTTAATTTGTATCCTGAAACGGATGCAAAAAGTTGCACTTCCGAGAGAAAGGCGGGAAGAGAAACCTGAGGATGTGAAAGAAAGAGTAAAATGTCATCAGCATAAACAGAAACTTTAAGATGGTGTTCCCCATATTGAAAGCCAGAAATTCGAGAGTTTGCCCGGATCTTTATCAGAAACGGTTCAAGAGCAATAATAAAAAGGAGAGGCGAAAGAGGGCAACCTTGCCGAACACCACGATATAAGGAAAAGGACGGAGAGACGAGACCATTAACTAAGATAGAAGATTTGGGAGACGAATATAAAAGAGAAACGTAGTCAATAAAAGTTTTACCAAAACCAAACCAAGAAAGAGTAGAAAAAATAAAAGGCCAACTAACTCGGTCAAATACTTTTTCAGCATCTAAGGAGATAGCAGCTAGAGAATGTTTATAAGACTTAGATTTACTAATGACATTAAAAAATAATCTAATATTATTGGAGATATGGCGACCCTTGATAAAACCACATTGTTCTCCACCAATTAATTTGGGTAATAAGGATTCTAAACGGAGAGCTAAAATTTTTGCAAAAATTTTATAATCTAAATTGATCAAAGAAATGGGTCTATAATTTTTACACAAAAGGGGGTCTTTGTTTTCTTTGGGAAGAAGGCAAATTAAAGCATCCTGAAAAGAGCCACCAGAGGATTTAGAAGAGATGAAGAAAAGGAATAATTGATGAAGTTTAGGAAGAAGTAACTGAGAAAAGTAAGAATAAAACTCAATGGTAAAACCGTCAGGGCCCGGCGCTTTACCATGCTTAATTGTACGGATCGCGCTGAGAATATCCTGTGTTTGAATAGGTTTATCCAAAGAAGGGAAATCAACATTAGGATGTAAAGGGGGAGCAATCGAGGACAAATATTGATGAATGTGGTCTTGAGAAATGGGGGAGTCAGGAGTATAAAGTTCCTGGTAAAAACGAGTGAACTCCGTTAAAATGTCATCATTTTTGTAAAGCATGTGGTTTGAGGAAGAGTGAATCGAAGTAATTTTGGATCTTTTTTTTTTTTGATTTTAAGATAATTGGCTAGTAGTTTTCCCCGATTTATTTTGACCTCCATAATATCTTCGCAGAGGCCTTAAGTAAAAATGAGTTTGCATTGTCTGTGGTTAATTTATTAAAGGTGAACTTAAGCTTAATAAGTTCATCCAGAGAAGATTTGGATTGTGTATGGTAATAGGTATGCTCTAATTGTTTAATACGTGCGGTGAGGGAATTTAAAATGGCTAGAGAAGATTTTTTCTTGCGGGAGATAAAGGACATTATAAAATCTCTTGAGGCAGCTTTAAAAGCGTCCCATATAATTTGGGGAGAGGGGTGAGAGGGTTCATTTTCAAGAAAAAGGATATTTGCAAAGGATTCAAAAGAGCGAGTAAAATTATGATCGAATAAAAGAGAGTTGTTAAATCTCCATCGGCGGGGACCATGAGATAGGGGAAGGAGATCCAAGTTGAGAAATACTGGAGCATGATCCAAAATGAGAATAGGGCCAATCTCTGAATGAATGATTTGCTGGGCTAGTGGCTGGGAAAGAAATAAATGATCTAAACGAGATTGGGAGTTGTGAACTGGGGAGAAAAAGGTATATTCTAAAAGATTGGGGTTGCAGAGCCGCCAAGCATCTACTAAAGACAGTTGTGTTATGGTTGAAATAAATTGGGTATGCATAAGAGATGGAATAAATTTGGCTTTAGACTTGCGGTCAAGTATAGGGTCAACAATCATATTACAATCACCACCCACCAACAGATAATCATCTTTATAAGTCATCAATTTGGTCAAAATTGTCGGCCAGAAAGTGTTATTGGGAGAGGTAGGAGCATATAGGTTGAAAAGTGTAATAGGAATTTTGTTGATTAAAAGGGAAACAGACACCTATCTGCCTAGATCATCAGCGGCTTGTGAAAGTAATTGAACATCTAAACGTTTGTGACATAAAATAGCAACACCATTACGCTTCTCATTACCTGGTGAGGCAAAAACATGACTTACCCATTGCCTTTTAAGCTTAGCAATTTCCATATCCACAATATGAATTTCTTGAAGTAAGGCAATATCACATTTAGAATTAGAGAGATAAGTTAATACCCTTTGACGCTTTATGGGAGAGCCCAAACCTTTAACATTCCATGATACAATGCGCAAAGTCATTTAAAATGGAAAAAGTATGTTATAGAAATTAAATTGAAAAAGAAAGACAAGCCAGAGAGATGATAAGAAGATAAATAGAGGAAATACATATTATGAAAAAACCAAAAGGTATCGAGGTTGAAAAACATGCAGAGTAAGAGATAGAATGTAATTGGAGAGGAAGATGGAATTATAATAGAAAAAGAGAAAAAAGAAATAAGTAAAAAGGACCATAATAAAAAAGAAAAGAAGATTATCAGGAACGGAAAAAGTAAAAGAAAAAGGAAAGGAGAGAAAGAACAGGAAAGAGGGAAGAAAGAGGAAACAAAGACTAAAAACACAGGAGACAAAACAAAAACCTCAAAAAAGACATACCAAAAATGAGGGTGGTGAAGCCACATAAGGAAGAAGACACAACTGACCAGACATCTCGGGGCAAGGTCGGGGGGGCGAAGACACTCCATCCAAAACGAGACCAGTGATCACAAGGATCAAAGGAAGAGGATTCCATACCTAGACATAATAGAAGAAACAAGAGAACAAGGAAAACATGAAGAAACATTTTAAAACTGGAACAATTAATACTAAGACATAAGAAAAGCAATATACAACATTATTGCAAAAGAGAAACATTATGCATCAAAAAGAAAAACATCAAGCACTGGAGGTTCTGGAAACGTCCATGTCCTCTACTCTGCAGTTGTCGAAACGTTGCAGCAGAGCCGGATCCTCAAAGGTCGATGTTTTGTTTTTGTAAGTTACCTTGAATAGACATGGATGAAAGAGGCCAAAACGAGCATTAAGAGTACGTAATGCTGGTCGCATATTCAAGAATTGCTTTCTTTTGTCCGCAGTTTCTTTCGAATAATCCTGTGAGAAAAAAAGGTTAGAACCCTGCCAGGTTACTCGGCCCTTAAGCTTGGCTGCTTGTAAGACTTTCAGCAAATCGGTGTATTCCAAGAAATACATAATTACTCCTCTTGGTTTGTTGGAAGGGGCGATATATGTGATATATGTCCCAAGCGGTGTGCCCTTTGGACGTTAAGAGATGGAGATTCAGGAAAACCCAGGACTTTCGTAAGAAAAGATTTGAAAAAAGATATAGGGTCTGAACCCTCTTGGCCCTCCACCAAACCATATAAGCGCAAATTATTATGTCGGTTGCGGTTCCGAAGATTTTCAACATGCTTTTTGAGGGATGCAATTTCAGTTTGCATTGCAGGAATATGGTCCACTACCACCTGAAGAGAATCAACACGTTGGTCAACTTGCACTACTTTAGACTCCATGTGTGACCACTTGTCTTCCAAAACTTGTAGACGATTATTGGTTTCCTCAATGAGAGGATGCAGAGCGCGGATTTCGTCCAACAGTAAGTCAAGGGACGTGGGAGAAGTGGCAGGTGATGGAGGATCTTTCTTGACACGTTTACCAGAGGAGAGAGCAGAGGAGACCATTGATTTTAACAAAGATTTCGAGATTGGAAGTGGTATATTTGAGGGAGCTGACGAAGCAACCACTGAAATTGGAACAGACATGCTGGAGGATTCTTCCATGTTGGATTGAAGAACGCTGAACGGGTTGTAATCTTTCAAAAGAGGCAACAAAGTATCTGACTGTGCAGAGCGACGCGTAGACTTTGTTCTCCCCATAAACCATATAATAGAAACAAAAGAAGTCAGTAATAATTGAAGGGGGATAAACTTGAAGAGAAGACACCTTAGCAAGAGTCAACGTCTGTATATAAAAATGAAATAATGATATCCACTGATGTATGAAGAGCGCTATGAATGGTGAAGTACATGAGCCAAAAAACCAGGCGGAAAAACCAACTGAAGGGTCACTTGCATTATCAGGCTGGAGAAGGTAAAGAAATGCAGAGTCCAAAAAATACACGTATTGCCAAAGAGGAGCTCAAAATTGGCCAATACATTAAAAATGACGAAACAAGAATAATCCTTAAAATAGGCTGAAGGAGGTATGTAGGAAAAACATAAACGTTGCGGTGAGCGCCGGGACCTCGTCAGGAGATTTAAAATGGCGGACGCGAGTCCCGTGAGGAAAACGCGCCGCACATAATAAAGAAGAAAATGAAGTCACCGGACGGCTCACCGTTTAGGCTGAAGGGACCATTGAAGAGCGGAAGAGTTCACGGAGCGAAGGACATCAACTCCGACAGCCGGGGTTGCAGGAAAGCAGACGGAGGTCGAAAAACCCTCCCGATATGCCGCGGAGCGTCAGCGGAGAGCGGCCATCTTCGATTGGCGTCAAGCCACGCCCCCTTCGATGTCCATTTTTAATTACTAAATAGGTCTGAGACCTGGAGGGATGCAGCCCACTTAAAGCCCTGCCTCGCATTGTCTTTCCCCTCTGTGGCCCAAGCGCCTCACACCGTGCAATATTCCGCAAGTTCCTTTGTAGCCAAAGAGCTTGACCAATCGGTCCGTGGACCCCGAGTCCCCTGACCTCTCTGTGCTTGTACCTTAACTCCTCACCTTGTCTGTGTTCTCCGATATCGCATCCCTGTCCAGAATGGCCGCAAAGAAGACTGTTCGGAGGTCGCTGAAAGAATAATGCAATCCCTCTGCATAGAAGGTAGAGGAAGGAATCAGGGGTCCGGCTCTGTGCTGGGGGGAGCATTTTATGTTGGGGAGGTTTCAAGGAACGCACACGATGAAAGCACCACTTGCCTGCTCTCCAACCAACTGCCTGTGTAATGTATAACTGAAACGACCCAGACTAATTTCAAAAGTGAAATAAGTCATGATCTCCTACTGTTGCACTGACTTGCTACACTGTGAAAATTAGCTTTTGCTGGCGCAGTCATGTTGCTCAAATGGGTGTAACTTCTGATATTTGGTTCCCTCATCTTCATAGCTTGATTTGCTCGCAAAAAATGCCACTCATAGTCGTTGAAATGTTAATCATAATTGCACTTAAATTATGAAAATGTCACACATAGCAATCTGAAACTTAGGCAGCTATGCATCCTCCTGAAGATATGTCCCTGACAGTACGCCCTTCATTGCTTCTTAATGCTGGCAATCACACCATGGCAGTTCAGTGACTGCAGAATAAGCCTCGTGTCTCAGAGATGACCATTGTCCTTTTAGGACGTTTATGGAAGGTCTGCAGCAGACAACGTCAAGCTGCTGGGTTTCTGAGAATATATTCTGCTATTACATCAAGTCTCACAGGGATCGCCTCTTTCACTCTTTCATGGGAATGATTGTTTGGGGCCCCTTCTGAATAACACCTACAGTCTGGCCATTCATCTCAGTTCTATGGGTCCAACTATGCCAGCGATAAGGTATACTCTGCAGATCCTGTCCAGATCCAGACTTTACTGTGGGGTCTGGCTGAGTGAAGATGAGGAGTCAATGGTGGACAATGTACACCATAAAACTGCTTGCTTATCCATGTGGATAGAAAGCTATTGATGTGACCACTATTTCCAATGTCTTTAGATAAAGGGTCAGATTGTCTCTTACGCTAAAAGCTTCAGAGTTTCTCCAACAGAGACTGTGATGGAGCAAGGTAAATGAGAAAATTTTGAACCCCTAATATTAATATTAATAACGATTATTAATTATTTTGACAACTAATCAATACTTTACGTCTTCTTATAGACATTTTCGGTAACTTGCAATTTATGTGCAAACTAACCTACTTACAACCTACCTAACCTACTTGTAAAAAGTGGAATAACATTAATATAATGGTTTGCATACTAATTAGAGTGATATTGCATGATTTGTGCTATGTAGTAAATTGTATTTGTGGCAAAAGTATGTGGATGGTAAGTAAACATAGCTTTATATGTCGCTTTTGCTAGGTAACACCTAATTGGGGTACGTAGAAAGACGGGTGGGAAACAAAAAGGCTTATATTCTTTATTCTTAACTTTTATTGTGTTTATTTTCATAATAGTTTGCTCGGGCCTGTTAGGCCGCGCTGTAAAAAATGGCTGCCGAGGTAGATGAGCTTAACGCGCAAGTGCAAAATGGCTTCCTAGCGGAAGAAAAGCTGCAGAAATATACCACGTGATTGCTTATAGAAGCCCAGAATGAAAGAGGGATCAAGTTCAACATGACCTATCATCGAACGTGTGCCAAAAAGGGACTCAGCGAGAATGCATGGGAACCAAAGATGCAGCCGTGAATTAACAATGAACTGTTTAAAATAAAGCAACAAAAGAAGATACATAAGAAAAACTGTCAATCGGATTGGTAATGTCCTGAAACCGTGTGAAAGGACGAAATTATAAACATTTTCTGGAACTGGTTTGAGCAAGGAGGGCAATGAGGAGATGCTTGCCACCCCTCCAATGGACCAATTAGTGTGAATCTCGCCCGCAAAGATTGAAACATTTCTGTTTAGTAAGCTAGTAATAGGGTATAAGAGGACCTACCCTTAAGTAGGAGGAGCGCTATTCATACATAATTTTTGAGCAGAGGACGCTGATGCTGGAGAGCCGCTGCTATTTTTTTCCATAGGCCATTTTCTTTTAAAATAATTAATCTTTTTACTTTAAATCTGACTGGGAAGGAACGGGAACGTTACGGGAAACCTATATAGGTGACCTGTCGAGGAGGCCTGTTTAGCGGGACAGTCAGTCAGTTTTTGGGAGTTCTATGCTGTGATCTGCAATTTATCTGCTGTGACGAACTTTATTTTTCCATCTAAAAGGGTATGCATAAAATTCTTTAAAGTTTCTTCCTTATAATGATAATAAATGTATTGATTGATTAATAAAATTGAGACTTTCTATGCATTTTAAACCTTAGATAAACTTTATTTCAAATTAAAACTATGAGTCTGTGGTTCTTTAGCTCAATAATAAATGCAAATGTTAATAGGTTAAAGTGATTGAGCTGGTCTTAATCACCATCAACTGATTCCTACTAGTTGGTCCATCGACCAATGAGTGGAATACCTTGATGTTTTAGAAATCGACAGGATTTAATCTAATTATGTATGATGTTTGAGAAATTATCTTGTCAACTTTAAAAGGTATCCCGTTCTCTTCCAGCAGTCATTAACTTTTTCTCCTAGGTAAAGGTGGATGAGATCCAGGGAATATTTGAGTGAGTGAATGTATATGAGGTGTTATGGGCCCCACCATCATATTGGTATAGTTGTTGGAAAAGAGTGTTTCCAACCTGGATGTTATGTCCACAGGAGAAGAAATTATATTAGTCGCGCTGGATAAGATTTCTTGGTAGCAGAGTTATGGTTACTATAGATTAGTTTGGTGATTATTGATTATTTCATGTCTAACACTTCATGTTGAGTCGTATTATGTTATATGTAAGTCAGAAATTTTGAAGCTTCCGGGAAGTAGGAAGTGGACACGTGTGGCAAGAGAAGTCACATGGAATAGTGCATTGTCTGGGTTTTCAAATTGGTGATAACACAGGTTGTGTTATGATAGGGACATTTTCTGTATAAAACGTGTATGAGTGAAATAGCAACCGGTTTTCTTGTGAAACTCTGGCCTTAATTCTCAGAAGCAGTGTAGTCTCCACATGTGTTTTATCCCCAGAGAAACGGGTTTACCCCTTGCTTGAAAGAAGGGTAAGGTAGAGGGAAGGTGCTACACTTATCGAACGAAACAGTATTCTTGCAAAAATTGAGTAAGCTATCACTTTGTTTAGTGAAAACAGACAATGGAAATGTGTTTTTGATGTTGTAACTAACCAGAAACAGTCGAGAAAAATTGCCGATAAATTTTGTAAAGGAGGGGTCAGGAGCAGAACTGACATTGACAAAAGGCCGCGCTGGGATTGGTCAGTGCAATAGAAACACGGAAAATGCCCTGATTGGTGCGTTGGTGTGAGACGCGCTGAGATAGGTCGGAAAAGCAGTGACATAGAGGCTTCGGAGTGGTGCGTTAGTGTGAGACGCGCTGGGATAGTTCCGAAAAGCACATAGAGATCAGAGCTGAGTTACGAGTTTGCAGAAGGGAAAGAAATCGTGAAATATGGCTTATTATGAATATGGTAGAGAGAAACCGTCATGGATGGCGAAAATTAAGAACTTCTTTAAGAAAGACAAGAAGGTAGTGACTAGAGAGGGACAGGTAATTCCTCCGCCGAAAACACCAGCTTTGCATATGATGCTGAAATATGGTTATCATACTTGCATTTGGTTAGAAAATTGGACAAAATATACTCAAAATGATGGAGTATTGGCTTTTCCAGAGAATGGTTCGTTTAACGTAGCAGTACTTAGAAATTTGAGAGAGAAAATGACAAAGCTTGAGCCAAGACCTAGACCGACACAGTTTGAAGCGTTAGGTGAATGGGAAGACGAGATGTATGAACGAGAAAGATACAGAGGTGAAAAGAATTATGGTTTTGTTCCTGGAAGGTTGTGGGGAGTGAATCATGAGGACAGAATGAAGCGTTGGAGATATGCTAATATGACAGAAGGTTTGTTTCCAGCTTTTACAGTTGAAAAGGGTACAAGAAAGAAGTGCACAGAGAAAAAGAAGCATACAGTTACAGAAAGGTACGGGTGTGGAGGTAGCGAGACAGAGGATAAGTTGCTGGAAGACATTTTAAACAGAAACCCACCTCCATATCAACAGAATTCTGCGGTGGTGACACCCAATGCACCGCCAATGGAAACTGGGAGGAATAAAAGTCCAGAACGTAGATATGAGATAAATAGGTCAAATGAACAGTTAAAAACCCCACAAAGTGAAAAATGTGACAGTGACAATGCAGCGGAGTTAGCAAAAACTACAAAAGAATTGACTGAGAAAATAAGGGAGTTAACAATGAACATGGAAGCTGTGACTGTGCCAGTGACAATAGGACCAGTAATACCAGTTTTTGAGAACCAGAAAATAGATGAACATTCCTTAGTTATCCCCATTAACTCAAATTTGCAGAGAATGAGAGAAGGGATGGAACTAGAAACTGAAGGGGCAAGAAATTTGGTCAGTTCATATAGACCTAGCCCACCTAATAACTTGACAGTGAATGAGAGTGAAATAAGGAGAATTCCTATGGGAACTGAGTCTACATCAGAAACTCCAGAAAGGAAAAAAAATTGGATAGAAATAAATAGTACACCTGTAGGTCCAACTCCAGACGAATTAAATGAGTGGATGAGAAATTTGCAAAAGAAAGAAACAGAACCAAAACCATTAGATGTAATTAGGTTAAAAATAGATATGGAAGAGTTAATTTTAGGGACCATTGGTACAGAAAAACTGAAGACATATCAGGACGACGAGATAATGTTCTTGTGCAAGAGCATTACTTGGAGAGCTAGAAATCTACATGACAAATTGGAAGAGACAGCGAATGAACTAGGAGTGGAATTTGTGAAAGTCAGGAGTTTACAGAAACCGTATAGGGTAGATTTTTGTGAGAAAGATATAGAAAATCTGAACACATCAGGACGGTTAACTCAGATAAAAGAACTGATTGTTTTGCTGAGAAAGTGGGGTGATGTGGACAGATGGAGAAGCAGGTGGACTAAAAGGAATGAGAGAACAACTGACAAAGCGTCTTTAGCTTTTGCGGTGACAGATAAGGAATCGGTTGTAAGAGAGTATCCGATGAGAGAAACTCCAGGAGGTAGTTATGTACATGTCCCCTGGTCCAGACAAGACATACTGTCATTTACAAATGACTTTCCAAAATTGAGAGAGAAACCTGTAGAATGGTACAGACAAGTTGAAAGGTTTGTCAAAGTTTCGAAGGTGTTGTGGGTAGATTTGGATGGATTGTTTGACATTGTGGTACCAGCCGATTTATGGACAGAATGTAAAATAACCATAGATTGGCCAACTGTAGAATATCCCAGAGATGCAAAAACAGGAGCGCCAGGACCAGAGGTCATGAGGAAATATGACCAAGTTATTACCTTTTTGAAAAACAAAATTCCGCCCAAAGAAACTGATTGGGTAAAAATTGACAGAACTACGCAGGAGAGTAAGGAATCTGTACATGCCTACTATGAGAGGCTACTATTGGTCTTCAAACAGTATAGTGGTTATGAGACTCTGAATGAGAAGGACATGAGTCATTTTGTATATAGATTTGTTTATGGGCTGAAACCAGAAATAAGTGAAATGATTAAACAGCATATGATATGCTGGCAAAACAGCACAGTGGATGAAGTGCTGAGGTATGCTAAGTATTGTAGTGATGACATTGAGTGTAGACAGCGTAAATTAAAGGAAAAAGCAATGTGTGCGCAAGTGAAAGTTGCAGAGAAACAAGAAGCTCAATTAAATAATCAGGGTAATGAGACAGGACAAACTAAATCCAAACCGAATATAGGTAAAGGCAAAGGCCGAATGAGTATAGAAGAAGCAAAGAAAAAGTGGCCATGCCACAATTGCGGAAAGTTAGGGCATTGGAGAAACGAGTGTAAATTTCCTCCAAAAGCTAATGCAGAAAATCAATCATTAAATCCACAGGTGCAGTGAGGTGAGTTACCAACAGCTGCAGCAACCGCAGGTAGTTACTCAGCAGAGTAAGGTGCCACAACCACCACTTCCCAAGAGTGTAAATCCACAGAGATACAGTGCAGAGACAGGATTCTACGGAGGAGAGCAGGTAACACAATTGCCGCGCGCAGCTGCGATATCGCAGTATTGGTTACGACAGGATGGGAATGAATCGGATGAAAGTTTATGACGGTGCCTAGGAGAGGAGGAAGAGTGCGTGCTTGGCGCAACTCTAGAGGTAGATCAGTCAGGTCCATTTGTGGATGGAGAAGTGAATGGTGCAAATGTAACATTCCTTGTGGACACTGGAGCTACCCGTTCTACTGTTAGATCAGTGAAAATTCCAAACCTTCCTCTCTCAGGTGAATATATCCAAGTCGTTGGTGTCTCAAACCAACAAATCAAAGCGCCTCTTACCAAATTAGTAGAAGTAAAAGTAGGACCATTCAGAGAAATGCACCGATTTGTGGTATGTCATTGCAGTCCTGTAAATTTACTTGGACGTGATCTACTTTGCAAAATGAATTGCACCATCTATTGTACTCCGGATGGGATTGCATTTCAGATGCCAGATGAAGATGTGTTATATAAAATGACAATGGCAGAATTAGAACCAGGAGTGAATGACTTGTTTCCTGTGTTTGATGTAGAGAAAATCCCAAATGAGTTAAAGGAAACAGTAAAACAGGAGGTGTGGGATTTTACAGGTGAATATATTGGGTTAATGAGAGGAGTAAATCCCGTTAAAATTTCTGTTAGGGAAGGAACAAATTTCCGAAATACCCCACAACATAAATTGACACCAGAAATCATTCAAGGAATAACACCTGTAATAAACAAAATGATCGAACAAGGAATTTTGAAAGAAATAATGAGCAGTCCATGTAATTCGCCCATAATGGGACTGAAAAAGCCAAATGGACCATATAGAATAGTGCAGGATTTACGAAAGGTTAATAAAATCGTTGTTCCTTGGTGTCCAATTGTACCAAACCCTGCTGTAATACTGTATCAGATTGCACGTGAGGCAGAATGGTACACCGTCATTGATTTGTGCCATGCATTTTTCTCTATCCCGTTACATCCAGATAGCCAGCCATTATTTGCATTCAGGTTCGGAGAGCGTATTTTGGCATGGTGCCGAATTCCTCAGGGGTATACAGAAAGCCCCTCGATCTTTAATCAGATCTTAAAGAAATCACTGGAAGATTTAAGAATGCCTGAAAAATCGGTGATGGTTCAATACATTGACCTATTAGTGGCATCAAAAACAAGAGAAGCATGTGTTACTGACACCATTGCTTTACTGAACCATCTAGCAGGAGGAGGACATAAGGTGTCCCCATCAAAATTACAGTTTTGTCAACAGGAGGTTCAATACCTAGGTCATAAAATTGAAAAGGGAGTGCGAAAAATAACGACAGAGAGAATAAAAATTATCCGAGGAATGAGAGCGCCTATGACACAAAGAGAGGTGAGAATGTTCCTGGGAATGGTTGGATATTGTCGACAATGGATAAGTGGATTTTCGTTAATTGCAAAACCATTACAGCGACTGACAAAAAAGGATGTTAAAGATCCGTTTGAATTAAATGATGAAGAAATGAAGGCATTCAGAGAACAGAAAGCGAGACTGTGTGAAGCACCGGCACTGGGAATGCCTGACTATGAAAAAGATTTTGAACTGTATTGCAGTGAGAGAGATGGATGTGCATTTTCAGTTTTGGTGCAAAGACATGGAAATATGAAAAGACCTATTGCATATTTTTCAGCTGTTTTAGACCCTGTAGCAAAAGCGTTGCCTGGATGTCTGAAAGCAGTAGCTGCTACATGTGTGAGTCTGGAACAAAGTGAAGGCATTGTGATGGGATACCCATTGAGGGTATATGTTCCACATTCTGTCGAAATTCTTTTGACAAGAACCAAAACTCAATACATGACACATAGTCGGCTGACTAGATATGAGAAAGTGATTTTAAGTGCAGACAATGTAACCATTGACAGATGCACAAGCTTAAATCCATCAACATCATTGCCGGATGAAGAGAGTGAGTCAGACAAAGATGAAGTTGACCATGATTGTCTGGATGTACTTGAATATTGTACAAAACCTAGGTCAGATATCAAAGATGAGCCTTTAAGAGAATCAGATTATGTAATGTTTGTGGATGGCTCATGTTTGAGGACAAATGAAGGAGTTTTGAGTGCGGCGTATGCTGTATGTACAGTAGCTACAATAATGGAAGCATCTTGTTTGGGAGGGATACGTTCCGCCCAAGTGGCTTAGCTGATTGCTCTAATTCAGGCATGTAAACTGGGAAAGAATGTCCGAATCACAGTGATCACGGATAGCCAGTATGGCTTCGGAGTGGTCCATGATTTTGGGCAGATCTGGTCCCAAAGAGGTTTCTTGACGTCTGCAGGAACTCCCGTTCGAAATGGTGAGTTTGTGAAAAAATTACTTGAGGCGATACAGCTGCCTAAACAGATAGCCGTGGTGAAGTGCAATGCACACAAAAATGGGGAAGACTACATAACCGTGGGCAATAAGTATGCCGATGAGATAGCTCAGTATTGTGCTAAAAATGTAGTCTCACTGAACAGGAAGAGAGAAAGAGAGCATGTTTCATGTCCTTTGCTTTTTACTAACATTGTCGAAACATGGGCAGAGGTGAGACAATTACAGGAAGCAGCAGATGATGAGGAAAAAGATAACTGGATAAAAGCAGGATGCAGAAAAAGGGAGGAAGATGATGTTTGGGTTTATATAGATGAAAGACCAGTTATGCCTGATAGCATGATTTCTGACATGGCACGGATGTACCATGGACAAGCTCATATCGGAAGAGATGCAATGATCCGACTTTTCAGACAAACCTGGTATAACCCAAAATTCAGAGCCATAGCTGAAAGTCTTTGTCAGAGATGTCTTATCTGCCAACAGATAAATCCAGGAAGGAAGACGGTAGTGAGTTTAGGAAGAATAGGACGAGAGGGAGGTCCTTTCACGAGAATGTATCTGGATTTTATAGAAATGCCCCCAAGGAATAGACTGAGGTATGTTCTTGTGGTCGTCTGTTTGTTTTCTCGTTGGGTGGAAGCCTATCCGACCAGAAGGAATGATGGGATTACAGTGGTTAAGCTTCTGTTGAGAGAATTTATTCCAAGGTATGGTTTTCCAGTAATGATTGAAACAGATAGAGGAACACATTTTCAAAACGAACTAATTCAACTGATATGTGAAGCTCTTGGTATTCAACAGAAATTGCATTGTGCATACAGACCAGAGGCTTCTGGGGTGGTAGAACAAGTGAATGGAATAATAAAAAATAGGTTAGGAAAAATGTGTCAAGCCACAGGACTCAAAGGGCCAGATGCCCTTCCACTGGTACTGATGACTATCAGAAGTATACCTGAAAGAAAAACAGGTCTGAGTCCCCACGAGATAATCATGGGATGAGCAATGAGACAAGCACATGTACCTGTCAACAAACTGCTGACTATAACTAATGATCTTATATTGGATTATTGCAAAGTATTGGCTGATGTGGTACATTCTGTGTTTCATCAGGTTGGACCGGATGCGACCACTCTTGAAAGAAAACTAGCTCATGATTTGAGCCCAGGAGATTGGGTCCGCATAAAAGTCCACAGAAGAAGAAACTGTTTGGTTCCTCGCTGGGACCGACCGCGACAAGTGATCCTGGTGACAACAACTGCAGTCAAGTGTGCAGGGGTGAAAAACTGGGTGCATGCCAGCCACACTATCAGAGTTCCAGATCCTGAAGCTCGGCCTGCAAGTCGACATCTGGAGATATCTGATACCAGTTCAGCATCCGATGCAGAAGAAGAAACAAACAGGGTTCCAGAACTTGAAGATCGACCTGTAAGTCGACATCTGGAAGACCCAGGTACAAGTTTAACAGCAGGAGAAGAATCTGAGACAGCAAAAGTTCCAGAACTTGAAGATCGACCTGTAAGTCGACATCTGGAAATATCAGACACCAGTTCAGCATCTGATACAGATCAATCAGACTGTGATGAAAAGCTAAAGAATAAATGGAAAATTGACACCATAAATGAAGAAACTGAACAAAGAGACGGTGACAGTGAACAGCCAAGCACAAGTTATGGTAAAAATCCTACAGAAATTGTAAAAGTAGACAAAGCAGGGATAGATTCAAATAGAGAGATAGAAAAATCGGAAGACAACCGAGGAGCAATAGGGACAGAACAACAAACAAATGAACAGGGAAAAATAGAAACAGATAGAGAGATCAACGGAAATCCGGAAGAACATCGAAGAGGGATAGAAATTAGTGATCAAACAGAAAAGACACAGGAAGAAGCAGAGGTAGACAAAGAAGGTGAAATCATAAAGTTTAAAATAAGAGGAAATGAAGTAAGGTCTGAAACAGAATCAGAAGAAAGTGAAGGAGAGAGAAAACAGAAACTAGGACCAAGAAAGAGAACTTGGAGAGCAGAACGAGAAGAAAAAGAAAGTGAACCAAAAAGGCCGAGAAAAGGAGATAATTGGCCCCACGAAGTCAAAAGATTGAGATACAAAATCATAAACATAAACAAAGATAATGCAGAACAAGTAAATGAGATAACAAGTCAAAAGGAACAAGGAAAACAATTGCAGAAAACGAAAAGAATAAAGAAGGCTAATTTGAAATATAAATCACCTGAGTGGCTATACATCGCACTAACTGATATCAAGGAAGAAGAAATCACTCACGAGAACCCAGAACAAAGCTGCAAACAATTGGGTGAAAGTGAAGTGCAACAAGTTTGAAGAGATTAAAAGAAGTTTTTGCCGGACTGGACACTAAAACCGAATAAGACAAGAAAGAGTTCTGAAAAGAACTAAAGAGAGTACCAAACGAGAAAGTAAAGTGGCCAAAACGTCATTTTGAGGTGTGGTGACACATTTTCTGTACAAATATATATATATAGGTAATAGAGCAAGATGGTAGACTCAGAGAATAGATGTGCGTTTCTACGTAGGTGGTGTAAGATGTGTTTCTTTTGTACAGGTTTATTAATGTTCGTATGGCTTATCTTAGCAATCACCATTCCAATTAGATTAGCTGTAGAAGAAACGTCTATATTAGGGAACAACACAAAGGAGGATAAGGAAGCTAACGTACAGAACACAGCAACATTGTTAGATAGTGCAGAATTACATAAAGATAGATCCATAAATGACTTTTCAAAGAACGTTTTCACAAAATTATTATATGAATATGTAGAAACCATGGATGTAAGAGATTGTTATGTTTGTATGCAATTACCTGCGCTGTTTCAGAAGGTGTGACCTATCATCACCTTCCTTTGACGTATGGAATAACATGTAGTGTTTTAGCTAGTTTATTTTATAGAACAGGTAGATTAGAATATTATTATACTGACATAGATAAGATTTTTGCAAAAATTCCTATAATTCCTGAATTGAACAAGGTGAAAGGAGCAAAAATGTTTGGTGAATTTTTCTTAGAAAATAAAGATTTGACATCAGATGATATAGTTAAACACAACCTTACCTGTGAGTTAAAGGATGAAGAAAAAGTATTTTTAGAGATGGTTGAAAGCAGAAGAGTCAAATTTCAAAGAAAGGTAATAGAAGAAGAGACAAAAACACCCCTATGGGCATTTGAAGGAGAAAGTAATGATAAGAAAAAGACAAAAGCAGCTATGACTCTAGACTGGCCCCAACAGGGAAAGTTGTGTATCAATAGAAATAGAACTAGGTATGACAACTATTTTGTGGGTTCCAGTGACTGCCGAGATAATTATAAAATTTTAGGAGGATGGGGATTTAAAGGAGGAAAAGATCCAATATTTCTAGGGATCTATTATATTTGTGGAAACAGAGCTTATTACAGGCTGCCGGACCATTGGTATGGGTCATGCTACTTAGGCCTGGTCTTTCCAAAGATTTTTCATGTAGAAAGAAAAGAAGAAGGAACACACGAAATGGGTGAAACATTCACACGTAGGAAAAGGGAAAGTTTTTCAGAAATAGTGGGTGACATTTTTGGAGCAATGATACCAGCAGTGGGAATATCTTTGAATGCATTTAAAATTCGGTAATTGTCCACAGTAGTAGATCGTTTATCAATGAATATTGCTGGAGGGTTCTTGATGGTAAATACCGAGATGGTTGCCATGAGAGCTATGGTGATGCAAAATCGACTTGCCCTTGACATTCTTTTGGCAAAAGAGGGAGAAGTCTGTGGAATGCTGAAAGTCCAACATTGTTGCACTTACATTCAAGATAAAAGTGAAAATATACAAAAGTATATAAAGAATATTACAAATTTGCACAAAGGACTTGTTCCACTGGAGGTTGAAAATGCCTGGGAGAAACTTGGTAAGAGTTTTTCCTCAATACCAAAATGGTTCACTGAAATAGGTAGTTCCATTGTAGGGAAAGTTCTGATATCAGCAACAATAGTAATTTTAGTGGTGCTATTCGCGAGATTTGTTATTATATGTATCAAGAGGAGAAAAAGACAAAACAAAATAAAAAGAGAAAATAAGATAAATAAAGAACGAGAACGAGAATTAGGTGAAATAGAACTGGAAGAACTAAAAGAAAGCATGTATGAGAGAACAAAAAGACAAGATGAAAGGGATACAGATGTGTAAAAACTAACAAGAAGCAAATGGACAAGAAACAATGCTATCTGAAAAATTGTGTGACATGGGTTTTGGTGGTGATATTAAAAATCACCAAAGGGGGGAGTTGATGGAGCAAGGTAAATGAGAAAATGTTGAACCCCTAATATTAATATTAATAATTAACGATTATTAATTATTTTGACAACTAATCAATACTTTACGTCTTCTTATAGACATTTTCGGTAACTTGCAATTTATGTGCAAACTAACCTACTTACAATTGTAAAAAGTGGAATAACATTAATATAATGGTTTGCATACTAATTAGAGTGATATTGCATGATTTGTGCTATGTAGTAAATTGTATTTGTGGCAAAAGTATGTGGATGGTAAGTAAACATAGCTTTATATGTCGCTTTTGCTAGGTAACACCTAATTGGGGTACGTAGAAAGACGGGTGGGAAACGAAAAGGCTTATATTCTTAATTCTTAACTTTTATTGTGTTTGTTTTCATAATAGTTTGCTCGGGCCTGTTAGGCCACGCTGTAAAAAATGGCTGCCGAGGTAGATGAGCTTAACGCGCAGAAATATACCACGTGATTGCTTATAGAAGCCCAGAATGAAAGAGGGATCAAGGTCAACATGACCTATCATCGAACGTGTGCCAAAAAGGGACTCAGCGAGAATGCATGGGAACCAAAGATGCAGCCGTGAATTAACAATGAACTGTTTAAAATAAAGCAACAAAAGAAGATACATAAGAAAAACTGTCAATCGGATTGGTAATGTCCTGAAACCGTGTGAAAGGACGAAATTATAAACATTTTCTGGAACTGGTTTGAGCAAGGAGGGCAATGAGGAGATGCTTGCCACCCCTCCAATGGACCAATTAGCGTGAATCTCGCCCCCAAAGATTGAAACATTTCTGTTTAGTAAGCTAGTAATAGGGTATAAGAGGACCTACTCTTAAGTAGGAGGAGCGCTATTCATACATAATTTTTGAGCACAGGACGCTGATGCTGGAGAGCCGCTGCTATTTTTTTCCATAGGCCATTTTCTTTTAAAATAATTAATCTTTTTACTTTAAATCTGACTGGGAAGGAACGGGAACGTTACGGGAAACCTGTATAGGTGACCTGTCGAGGAGGCCTGTTTAGCGGGACAGTCGGTCAGTTTTTGGGAGTTCTATGCTGTGATCTGCAATTTATCTGCTGTGACGAACTTTATTTTTCCATCTAAAAGGGTATGCATAAAATTCTTTAAAGTTTCTTCCTTATAATGATAATAAATGTATTGATTGATTAATAAAATTGAGACTTTCTATGCATTTTAAACCTTAGATAAACTTTATTTCAAATTAAAACTATGAGTCTGTGGTTCTTTAGCTCAATAATAAATGCAAATGTTAATAGGTTAAAGTAATTGAGCTGGTCTTAATCGCCATCAACTGATTCCTACTAGTTGGTCCATCGACCAATGAGCGGAATACCTTGATGTTTTAGAAATCGACAGGATTTAATCTAATTATGTATGATGTTTGAGAAATTATCTTGCCAACTTTAAAAGGTATCCCGTTCTCTTCCAGCAGTCATTAACTTTTTCTCCTAGGTAAAGGTGGATGAGATCCAGGGAATATTTGAGTGAGTGAATGTATATGAGGTGTTATGGGCCCCACCATCATATTGGTATAGTTGTTGGAAAAGAGTGTTTCCAACCTGGATGTTATGTCCGCAGGAGAAGAAATTATATTAGTCGCGCTGGATCAACTGTCTGGAGAACATTTTATTTTAGTGGGTTACTGAAACACTTTTTCCCTGAAGGATGAAAAGAAATCCGCACTATTATTTAAAAAGGCTTTCTTTATTGGTGTGTTAAAGTCCTGTTTCAGTGCAGAATATATGGAAAAGCATAATTGCAGATATACACATTATGTTAAACAAAATGAAAATAATGCATGTGTAGTGAATGTGCCTTTTTTGCGTGGTCGCCCCAGGTTTTTTTCCTTTTGATAACCCTATTTTATTGCTGAGTTTTACACTCTGCACATTGGGGCACTGTTGTCCAGTGCCCAGTGTATGTGCTCAGATCCCTAAAACAAGGAGAAATTGGTTCATCCCTATTTGGCACACAAAACTAGTATATGGTGTAGGAAGGGTACCCTGGGCCGGGAAGTGAAATGCCACTTTAGGACTGCAGCACCTATTGTGCCACCCTCTGCAGTGAAAGGGCAAACCTGGCTTTGGCCTACCCTGTGTATCCTGAATACTGCAGTGTAAAACCTGCACTTTGTCCTGTCAAGATAAGCCTTTTGAAAGGTGAAAGTTTACCTTTTAAATATTAATAAGTCACCCCTGTGTCAGCCATGTAACCCACAAGGTAGGGTGCATGGTATTTAAAAGTGGGACATATAGAAAATTAATATTACCATGTTTAAGGTTTTAAATGCTTTTTTTACTGTTGCTGTCCTATGTAGAAAACTAGAATACAGACTAAATTACTACTACTGTATCTTGGGAGTGGTTCCCAGCTTGGAAAACGAATAAACCATTAATTTAAATAATTTTTGAAAACCCAATTCAATGGAGAAGTCGGATTTTTTATGATTGTTAACTAAAAGTAACTTTTATAAAGTTACAGTTTACCTGCTTGAACTGTCAGAAGGCTACTTAGCATAAGCCTCTGTCAGTTAGTTCTCAGCCAATGCTCAGCCTTGAATAGGTGTAAATAGGTGTGCAATGCTTTCAGGAGCAAACAATAGGCTGCCCTGAATGGCCATAGATGATTCCATTGAACTCCACAGAATATAGAGTGGCCTGATGGAATCCCGTGACACCACACTGTCAAATCCTGCTTGCAGGTCTATTGAGCCGAATGTAACAATCGGGACACACTTCAAAGGGAGAGAACAGGATGCTAAGACAATTCTTGTGGACTCTGCTTTTGTCCTACAAGACGTCTGTCTCTGGGTTTGTTCTGGGTGTAGTGTCTGCTTCAAACTGTATTTTATTGTTATATGTGGGAGGGCACTAGGATTACCATAGTATACTTCCCACACTCACCCCCAGCCATCGGAGCCTAAGTTTAGTGTGGCAGAATACTTTCGCCATCTTGAAAATGCCCTGTACATGGCATTTTGGGCTTGTTTCTAGTAAGGCACACAGGAACTACTGAAAAAGTGGGTGGCGTTGGCACCGGGAACTTTTACCCTATTGCTAAGGAGATGCACAGGAGTCACCCCACCGCCTAGATGGGCCAAAGCATAAATTTGGCATCTCCAGGCACCCACTTCACAACACTTTCCGGACCTCCGGAAGATCAGAAGAGGACTGGGCCTGCTGTCTGTGACTTGGGAGGAGCCCTGGGGTACTGGACCTGCTCCCTCTTGTAGCCAGGTCAAAGATGTGGACTCCAAAGGTCATATGGCTGACCTCCTATGTGGCCACAGGTCTGACAACATGCTGCAAGAGATTTTACTTTGGAAGTAGCAGTGTGACCAGCGGCAACCTGACCTTGACACAACCCTACTATTGACCTTTGTCTGACACCCAATCAGTCTCTAAGTGCCTCCTATGAGGTTCTGTGGGTTGGCTGGGACTTCAGAGACTAAGCCAGAAGGTCAAATATTTGACCAGGGTAAACCTTGTTGGTGTATCCGACCCGTGCTCCATTGTGGTTTGCCTGAAATTGCACCCAGGTCCCTGTCTCCAATGGCCATAGACTATAATTGATGCTTTGTGTTTTTGGTTATATTTTCCCTTAAATCTTTAAAAACGTATATTTTGTTTTCCCCCTATTGGATATTTGTCATTTCGTTTATTAAATTTTACTCCATTTTTCCAATTCCGTTTTGAATTTTTATTCCTTGGTATTCTAATTTTATTACTGTTTTGGAACTGTATAAATATTTTACACATTGCCCTAAGGTAAGCCTGTCTTCTCTGTTCAGGGTTGAGCTCAGGTTAATTTAGTAATTTTAAGGTTTCACCCTTCCAAGAGTTGTGATTATTCCTTGAGGTGGGCAGTTGCCCACTCCAAATGCTAACACAATTTCTAACAGCATGTAAACAAAATGAATATTGGGACCATGATTGATAATAGTCTCTGGCCCTAGATAATGTCTACATTAGCACCAAACTTTTGTGAAAAATAGAAGCATCCTAAATGACATGCACTCATACCTGCTCATTCTTCATAAAGTTCCTGTCTGTTGCCCTGCTCATGGGAAAGGCCAGTCTGTCTTCATTGCTGTTTTGTTGATACTCTCCCAAGAGCCAGATATAAAGGGAAAAGCTCTGACTTGGCACAGATTGTTTGTTATAGATGCTCATTCTGGAATGTCTGAAGCGCCTCTCTCCCAGCGAGATTCTTTCACGAGCCTTATATAATATTTATCATTCTCATGTTGAGAAAAACTAACCCAGTTAGTTGTGGTGTATGGTGATAACTACAACGTGTAAACTCTCTTGCACATTTGTTCACCTTCACTGTGATTTTCTGTAAATGTCACTGTTAATGAATACATGTCATATGATGGAAATACTAAAAAAAAGAGTAATAAAACATTGCTATACTATGATTACACATGTATGTAAATGAAATTGCACATAACAGTGATACATGTGAAATTATATGGGAATGAAGGGCCTATCAAGCTAATATATGAGAGATCCGAGTCAGAAATAAGGCCAGGGATATGGCACCCTACTAGAATTTTTTTTTGGGGGGGGGGGTCAAAGATCCCTTAAATCACCCCCCACCCACTCCTAGTCAGCACGACTGATGTAATGTCTCATCACTCACATTGATATTATTTAGCGTGAGCAAGTGGCATTGCAGCGCATTTTCAAACGGCACACTCTTGAAGGGAAATGGTAATCAACTATGTGTGACTGTGTTTCATTGTATGTTCATTGCCTAATTTAAAGGTCACCTGTGTAGATTTGTGTCAAGGTAAATTCAGTGAATATGTTCTAACTTCCAGAAACTGAAGAAAGTTGTGCATTAATAAACTTAGTGAAGTATGTGCTCTTGATACAATTGTCAAACACTTTCGGTAAGAATCATAATAGATCCTTAGTAGAATAAGGGTTAATTCACATGGAAATCTACTAACTTCTGTAAAATCAAAAATATAATTTATTTGCAGTGAGTACGTTTTGCTTTTAGGAATCGTAAAATCTATACTTCTGTTTTAATGGTCATACATCTACTTCACAGGCACTCTCAGACAAGGCTTAATTTCCTCCACGACGTAGGTGCCAAAAACTTTTGTTTTATAGTCTAAAATAATATCGAAAAAATGTAATTCCTTGTTTGTACTGTACAATGTTGGGTGTAAGTCCACTGGACTTACTAAAGAGAATCTACATATTGTACAGTAGGATCCACTTATAGAACTCATTAGCAAAGTTAGAATGATGAATTGGTAATTTAGCAATGCTATTAAACGAATGCAGTGCAATTTTTATTCAACGGCACCTAAATAAATTATCTATTCAGAATCTATTAAATCTGTTTCTTGCTGATAAAGTAACAATAATGGATTACACTATGCCACTCAGGGGACCAGAAATTAGTTAAAATATTTAAGAAGAGGCTTGTCAAAGGCTTTGGTGGATCCTGGCTCAATTCAAGTTGGTAAAGAAACTAAGACTGATGCTCTCGTAAAGGATTCACTCAATAGATCATACTCTAGGACGTATATACACATTTGTGAATAGGAAGTCGGATCAATGCCCAGAATGTCTGAAGGACAGAGGCCTACGTTTTCTACACATGTCCCAAATTAGTGACATTCTAGATTGAGCTGTGTCAAGTAAGAGATAATATGTTAAGTATTGATTATGACTATCCGCCTATGAGATTCATTCTGCACGATTTTGTAGACCAAAAGCTGAGACGCCAGGAAGCATTTTATTTCCTAATTTATTCACGGCAGAACTGGACAATTGTGTAAACTCCTTTGATTAAAAACTTGGGTAGATGTACACGTTTTGAGCAGAAGTTCCCACCACCAAAGTCATGTGGTTCAAAAGCTACAATGAGGTGTCTTTGTTTCTCAGTTATTTGCCTGGGACTGCTGGCAGCTAACAGTAAGGCATTTGAGTGGCTCACAGCTGTATGTTTTTATTCTATAAGTGACAGTTGTGAGCACGCCACCGCCTCGCACCTTCAAAGTCAACCGCCGCCCGCCTGCCAGATTAGGAGTTTTCTCCTGGTCTGGCGGGTGGTCCTTTAGCATTCCCACAGCAGTGCCTTTGAAAAAGGCACCGCAATGGGAATGCCAAAGCAAGTTCCTGCACAGCATGGACTGTTTAGTCCATGTCGTGCAGGAACTGGGCATGCATGCACACAGGGGGGACACCATATGCCCCCCTGCATGCATCCCAGTGTACAGGGGCAACGGGTGACCTGTAGGGCCCCCTTTGTTTCCCCACTACCAGCCATTTCATGGCGGGCTCACCGCCGTGAAAAGGCTGGCGGTGGGGACCCTCAGAATATGCTTGGCGGTACTGCAGCGGCACTGCCACGCATATTGCTGCCCCAGACCACTGCGCCACGGCCAGGGTATGCGGTTCCCTGGCAGTTGCGGCGGTCCCAAAATGGTTCTACTGCCTTACTTGTAATACGGCGGTTGGACCACTGGTGCGGCTGTCCCCAACCGCCACTGCACCTCCACCACGGGTTCGTCAGTCCGATGGACCACCGAACTCCTAATCAGGCCCTAAGTATCCCAGTGTAGCATTTGAGTCTGTTAGAGTAGCAAAGCTGCTTGGGGGAGGTGGCATGGGCTAGCAACCCAATTCACTGGCATAAACAACAACATTCAATAAATTATTGTCCAGCCAGTATTTTTCTTTACACTCTACAGGCCACATAAAGCAGCCATAGAACCAACCACAAGGGTCCCCGCACTTCTGGAGCTGTAGCCACTGTACAGTTATATTCAATCACATTTCAACTATACTTCGCAAGTTGTATTGACTGCCCATTTCAGCAAGAATCAAATTCAAAATATGTTGCTTTATAGGCCTGGGCAAAAATTCAATTATGCATAATTCGCATATTTGTTTAATTTTTCTTTATTGTTATGCAAAATTCATGAAATTATGCTATTATGCCACAGCTTGTGGCAAAATTATAGTCTAGGAGCAGGGGAACAACACAACCAGCCAGAACACGAGTGGCTGTACTTACTGTAATTGTGTTTTTCACACTATTTTTAACCTGAAATGTGTCTCTTTTCTAAAACTGACAAAAAAATGCTTTTTGTGCTAATATACAGTGCTGACAGTTTTGAATTTTGTGTAATTACGTGTAATTTCATGTAATTTTCTCAGAATTTAGCATTTTCTGGTTGACTTGCTCTAGATGTCCTGCGGTCTAAGGGGACTAATAAGTCATCATTCTTTTTTCCTTGAAACCCTCGAGTCTAGAACCTCTCCTGCTCAAAGGCAAGCGTTCTCTGGTGTGGTCCTTACAACCTGAAACTCTCACTCCATACCTCAGAAATCTGACACCAATCACTATCTTCCAGAAACAACTGAAGGCTCTGCTCCTTAGATAGTGCTTTCTCTCACTGTATTGCACAAATCTGATGAATTTCTTCTTTAACGTTTAATACATTTGTCAATGACTATGACGTTCTTCCTCTCCCCTCATCTCGATGGACCATGTTATTTTAGAATGTTTCACTGTAAACATCCCAAATACTGATGAGATCCGGGTGTGCCATATAAATGTTTTTTAGGTCTCACCTGGCGTTAGCAGCGCGCATGCGCTGCTCTCGCCATGCGAGGGCTTCTTGGAATCAATACGGTTTTCCAAGTCGTGTCTCTGCTCCGCCTGTAATTTTCATTGGCGAGCGTCGTTTGTCGTCTGTGAATATGCTAAACATACTTTGTTGATTGCACCGAAGTGTTCTTAGTCCCTCCTGCTTGCCATCCTGTCCACTTTTGGCCATGCCCACCTGGACTGGATGTTTTACTGGCGGCGTGAGACGGTGGGTTTTATCTTAACTTTTGGCACTTTTTTTTTTACTATTGCATGCGTTAGCACAGTCGCGTGGCGTGGCGACAGCTGTTTGTGTTCTTGTTACATTTTCGCGGCGTCCACTTCAGGGACACCGCGCTCTGTTTGTGTTTGTTTTTTTAACTTTGAAACTGAGCACAGCGCCGCTTCATGGACACCGCGCTCACTTTATTTATATATTTCTTAACTTTAACACTCAGCGCAGCGCCCGCTTCAAGAACAATGCGCTCAGTGTTAAAGTTAAGAAATATATAAAGAAACCGAGTGTCAGTGAAGCAGCGCCGCGCTCCGTTTTAAACTTAAGCATTTGCAATGCAATCAATCGGACCTATTGCAATGCAAATGCTTGTTCAAACAGTAGCGTGTGTAAACAAACTTTCTTGAACTGGGCGCCGCCTTACTTTTGTCTTGCACGGCGTGGCGTGTTCCTTGGAGCTGCTTTTTCTTCTCACCACCTGCTTCGCATTATGAGCCCTTCCCCACCCTCTAAGCACAAATGCAGCCTTTCCCTTAATCAGACGGCAATGCTTCCTAACTCCTCTCCTGCAGCATTCGCTGCTCTGCCTGACCTCCTCCCTCCGCTCCTGGGGTCTCCCCTCTCCACCATCGCCATCAAGAAGTCAGGCTCCCTGGAGCCCGAGCGATGCCGCTGCGAGTGGGCACGAACAAGCCGCCTTGATGGCCCCCCCCCATTACTTTGATTGCACAAATCAGTGGAAGGAAGAACCAGTCTTCATGGATGTACCTGCCTGCACTTTGTAAGTGCTGGAACCCACGGCGCCAGCATGTTTGTGGAAGCCACACCAGCCTGCACAGTCCCTCGGGCTCCTAGAAGGTACGGGGCTTTGCAGCTGCACTGCATGTTTGTGGGCAGCTGCAGTTATGAATTGATCGCGGCGACTGGACGTGGTCTCCCGTGTGGTCTGTAAGTGTGCTTGCTGTTTTTAAGTAACCCTCTTGGTCTTTCTCCTGAAATTTCTGGCATTTCCGTAGGGATCTCTGCAGGGAGTGGTTCTGACTAAACCGGCAAGACGCTTGACATCTATTCATCCGGGGCATTTGATCTTTGAAAAACGTGCTATCATTTACTGGTACTTAATGCGTTGAAGCACGTGTAACGGTGTCATCCATTTGTTTTGTGTTAACATGTAGTTACCACATCTTGCGCTGTTTTGTCTGCGATGAGGTCTCTGACCTTGGTGGCTTATCACAACTTGTTGCTGTACAGATATTGGAAGCGTAACCTACTCACAGTGCTATAAAATACACAATGTTTTCGAACCTTGACAACCAGAGCTATTCCTCAGTTTGCAATAATCTTTAAAGTTTCGTCTGCAGAAGTATTCCTTTGGTAGCCGTCCTTGCATGTCTCATACCAGACATTTCCCTTTGTTTTTACGGGCTTGGAACGTAAACTGCATATTCTTGATACATACACCGCAGAGCCGTCTCTTAAATAGAGCAATGAGTTAAGGCTGTACTAGTTTCACATAACATGTGCAAAATCGGTGTCAGTGGTTAAAGTTTTGAAATTTTCTCTGCATGCTGCCACATGGTACTTTGTGTTTTTTTTAATTTTTTTAATTCCACTGTCTCCTGGCTTTCTACTATGAGGGCCAGGGCTTCCCTCAACTGAAGCATTTTGCAGACCCAGCTCAAACACTGTTCAAGGCCCCCAGCCTCGAGCTCCTACTTCCTTCTTCCATCTGGCATTTTCTTTTCCTCTCTCTCTTTAACTTCATGTGACCAGTTTCCTGTAACTCTTGCTCTCTTACTCTTTTCTCTACTTTTTGTCGTGCTCTATGACTGCTTTCCTTTCACTCTTTGCTCTCTCAGTCTCTGCTTTTGACTTGCTCCGTTACCACTTTCCTGTCACTCTTTGCTCTCCTATGCTATTGACAGTAGGAGGGGCTTTCGGGTGCCCTTTAAAATCGCCTCCTTTATAGAACATTGACCAACGAGGTCCTGTCATCAAGTTACTTGCGGACTCAATACCAGGAGGGATGAGCAGGGCATATTGAATTGGCGCCTAATTAAAGATCTGGCACAGAAAAAAAAAAAAAAAGGAAAGTGGCATAGTTTGTTTTCATAGTCGCGTGTTCTCTTTGGAACGGTCACTCTGAGTTGCTAAGCAGAACCGAAGAGGACCCGCAGCCACATCGTTTAGGCTCCGAGTGGAGAGCGCACCCTTTACTTTTATTTCTTCCTCATTAGTGATGTTCTCACTGTCTTCCTTTTTTATTTAATATTTTATGACAGAATGACCATAAAGGTTTAGTACAGAAGAGGAGCCAACACCGTCAAAGGACTTTAATTAATGACTGGTAGTAATAGGGCCAGTATATCATAGATGATTTTCCACAAACTTTGATGTCTTTAATAGCTAATATAATGTAATGCATAATATGCTGCATGGCTAAACACTTATAAGGTCCCAAAGGCGAGACCTATTGGCTATGCCAATGCTTGTTTAACATCTTATTACAATGCAACAACCATGTTTCCTTTGTACAGAAACGGAATTCAGGACAGACACAAAATTTGCAGTAAGAGGAAACAACAGCATACTTGTTCTCCTCAGGATTGAACGTTGCATGATTGCACTTTTATACTATTCTGTGGAGTAGGCCTAACAGGGTAAATATCAGCTTATAAGCGGGAGCCCAAACACTGTTCCAAAGCAATGCCAGATGGTCATTTTACTTACTTTCCATCTTTTTTGATAACCGATTTGCATTATTTTCCAACAAAGGCACGTAATATAATGAAAGGGGGGAAAGAAAGGAAGAACCAAGTGCCATACTGCCATTGCCACCACAGCCATAAGTCCTCCCCAATACACTCTAAGGAAGGATACATAGATATGTCTGTGTACAGCCTGTAGCCCATAGGATTCCATTCATTTCCCTCATATACGCTTGTGTAAGCAAGGACAGCCTCGTGGCACATAAATGCTCTTTTCTAGTGTAGCACACAGGCCCATTCCCCTCCTCCACTCAGACAATGTTGGCGGATTCTTTCCAGTTGCGGGTAATATCCCTCTTCACCACCACCGTGGCCAGCCCGATGAAGTATTCCCCCCCCCCCCAGTGTTGCCAAGGCCATCCAGTATACCTAGCAAGGCCTCCCTGGCTGTCAGTGTAAGTGTGTATCCTAAAACCTGTGAAAGTGTAGAGGCTACATGTTCCCAGTATAGGGCGAGTGGAGGGCAGGACCATGTCATGTGACAAGTCTGCATTTGGGCAAGGGCATCAGAAACAGGCCAGAGTGCTGCTTCGGTTACAAACTTGGATGGAGAAACGGAAGATACTTACCCCCCTACAGGCAGGGTTTAGAGAAAAACTGTCTACTTTGGACCAAATACTCAGGCTACAACTTTTACACTGGAAGATCGTGTGTTTAGAGGGTGGCAGCCTCTACTTAATATTTGTAGACCTGAGGTCAGCTTTTGATTTGGTCCCAAGGGAAAAATTGTGGGCAGTCCTCCACGAGATGGGGGTTCCAACATATCTATCCCAACTTATAAAGCGGCTGCCTGAGGACAATTTCGCCCAAATCAGGTTTGGTAAGGATGGAAAGCTAACTGCACCCATCCCGATCAAACGCGGTGTTCGACAGGGCTGTGTGCTTGCCCCTACTCTTTTTAGTCTAAACATAAACGGTCTAATAGATTATTTACTTGTAGAAAAAGATCTCGATGCACCCAAGCTAGCCTCGCGTATAATCCCAGCAATGATGTTTGCCGATGATACTCTATTAGTATCTAAATCACCCATGGGGATTCAGAGGGTACTCAATAGATTTGAAGCATTCTGTAGTGAAAGAGGATTAGAAATTAATCTACAGAAAACCAAATTTATGGCGTTTAATAGCCCTAAAAGCACACGAGTAAACCCTTCACTAAATGGTAAACCCCTCGAGAGAGTTTCCTCTTTCGACTATCTCGGCATTACAATCACAGAGACTATGGATTGGGGGGCGCAAATTAAAAAATCATCATTAAAATTGTCGCAATTGTCAGGTGGTATCATGAAGGTTTTCTGTAAGTCCAGCCAGAAACCAGTGAGTCCTGCCATTGAGATTTATAAGGTCCAGGCCAGGGGAGGGGCGCTATATGGTGCAGAACTATGGGGTCATTCTAGTTCTGAGAACCTAACACAGACAGAGAACAACTTTCTTAGACAGTTGTTAAATCTCCCACGGAGCACTCCGCTAACTCCGTTCCGATTAGACCTGGGTGTTAGGGCAATCACCGATGAATCCAACCTTAGACCTTTATTATATTGGCGCTGCCTGTGGGTTACTCCAGAACTTCTATCATACAGGGAGGAATTAAAAGAAGTGATGAACCTGCGGGGGGCAGCCAAACTGCCGTGGCTTGCGTATATCAAGCACATGCTAGCCAGCATGGGGTTGGGGAACTCTGGGCTGACCCTGAGCTTGCTTGCATTTCACTCCCCAGGAAATCGTTAAAGGCTCATTATGGGGAGTATAAAATGGCTCAGCTTTTTAGTAGCCCCCGAGTAGGCAAGTTAACCTCAGCCTTTTTAGAAATTAAAGATAGGTATAGCTTTGAGCCGGCCTTGGATGATATTAAGCCGGCTGCTGCTAGAAAGCTCTTTCTTCAGTTTAGGTATGGGGTTTTGCCTCTCCGCTGTTTTACATACAAGTGGGGGGTCCGCAAGTTTTGAAGTGCCCGGCATGTGACTGCCCTGCAGAGTCAGTCCTCCATGTGTTTTTTAGCTGTCCTGGCTACCATAAGGCAAGAAAAAGATGGTTGGTGCAGATTTGTAGAAACCTTGGAACTAGGCGCTGTTCTGATGCTTTCAGGATACTGAAACACGACTGTGGTATCCCAATTGTTTATTCAGTTGCAGGTTTTCTATTTTCTATGTGGTGTACTCGCAGGATATTTTTAAAAGTATCCTTAAATAGTTAAGATAATGATTCTGGAGGAAACGAAAAAATTATTTTTTTCTTTTTTTATCAAATTCGCAGAAAAAATATCTATTTATGGTCAACCTTGCCAGCTTCAAAATTAGGTCTTGTTTTTACATGATTAGTTTTATCTGAGCTATGTATGTTGGTTTTCCAATTATGTAACAGGAAAATTGTTCTTTTACTTTACATGTTTTTTAAAGTATGTTTTTAATGTTTTTTAAAGTGTTAGCATTGTTTCTTGGCCTTGAGTAGCTTACCAGTCTACTACCCTAACTGTTGCCAAAACCCCATTCAGAAGCAGCCTGTATTGCGGGGCTACCAGTGCTAGGTTGTGCGAACTGCTGCATAAAACTAGTGGTAATAATAGTGGTCATCTTTTTATGAAAACTGTTTTTACTTAATTTATTTATTTATTCGCACTATGCATTTTCCAAAAGCGAATCCTTGTCCTTTGCTTTGATCAACCTTCTGTTATATTCACTGCCCTTGCTTTCCTTTGGTGAAGTAACTAGAATAGAGGGCATTTTTAAAATTGAGTGTGGAAATCATTTACTTCATGTGTGTGCCGGCATTGTCCATTATTGTTTTTATTTTTTGTTTTTCACTATATGCAACTGATTTTCTTTTCTTTGTAATTTCAAATGTATCTGTACGTACTGTGTCTGTACTTTTAAGGTCATATTGACCGAAATAAAGTTTATTGAATTGAATTGAATTGCTTTGCTTCCCCACCTGCCATAACCTTCTCGTGGTTATGTATGTACAGTGAAAGTAATGCATCTGGAATAACCTGTGACGGGAGGATATTGCGATCTCGTGGGGAGCCATGCGGGCGAATTGCCAGACCCCATCCTCCAGAGCACCGATCCAGGCTTCCCACTTACTTCTCAGGGGTGAGGACATCAGGGGCATTGTTAATCAGTGTGCAGTAGATGTGGGAAATCTCCCCCCCCTCCCCAGTTTGCCCATTAGTAGTGAAGCCTCCAACAGGCTGTGTTCCAGAAGTGAGGTCAGGCGGTTCCTACATATGTAGAGAACATTCCTAAGTTGTAAATATTTGTGAAATTGTGTCTTGGTGAGGGCAAAACATTCCTTCTTTATTCAAGTAATTTCTTGTAGCACAAAAAATTGTGATATTACACAATCTCTCACGTGTACATGATATTAATATTATAGCCTGCTGCTGTGGCTATGATGGTGGTTAAAAGTACTCTTCTCAAGTTACAGGCCCAAGATGCAGGTGAGGGCCTACAACGAAGGAGAAGACACCTATCGACCAATGCAGTTCGAAGCCAAAGCAGAAGGCTATAATGCCATTAGAACGTTCCACATATTGATGGTAAGATACTACATATATAAGTTTGACAGGTAGAAATAGAAAGAAAAACATGGAAACCTTGAAGCTGAGGATTTATTACAGCCACTATTGGCCCTCTACTGCTCGGTTGTCTGGTCTGCAGTGAGTGTGCAACACTTCAGTGTTGGAATATATGCTTGTAGCCTGGACAGCAAGGCACACCAGCCTTTTAGTCTGTTCCAACTCCAGTGTTATTGGCTTGGGAAATAGAGTGACACTTTAATGGCCGGTGAGGGCAAACAAGTTATTAAACCACTCCACCCTATGATGGCGGAATATTAAAAAAAATCTTTGTTAAAAAAAAAAAATCCATGTGGCACTCTTTGGTTAGTGGCTCTTGCTATCACACTTGGCAGCAACAACATGGCTAGAGTGGCCGACTTTGAAGCTGGGGAACCAGGTTCGAGTCTGGCGGGAGGCTCAAACATTCTGTGATTCTGGGCAAATCACTCAATCTCCCCATGCCTAAAAATGAATGTGTCCATCTGTAATGCAACTGGTGCTCATGTAAAGCGCTCTGATACCTTCGGGTCAAGTTTGCGCTATATAAAACTGCAAAAAGAAATAATTATATATTGGCATCCGCGGATGGAGTTATGATGAAGTCTCCACAGCCCCTGCCTCTTCCTCCACTCTTAAAACTGCTTTGCTGCTGCAAATGTGCAGGACAGATGGAGGGCTTAGGGTTGCAGCTGTTCCCTCTCTCTTCTTCTGTGATTTCCACAGTCACTGTTCTGTTTGTGCTTTGGCTTCCTACATTTTGCTCCAGGGCTTGTGGTGTAAAATCACTTCTGTGTGGACCCCGGGGGGCAAAAAAAGATGAAGGTCCTGCCATTATTTCCTGCTTATCCCTGTGGAACTTCCCTCATGAGACTAGAGAGTGCAGGTGGACCTGAGACAGGATGGTCCACAGACTGCTTGAAAGAGTTCTAGTGGCCCAATTGGTACTGGTCCTTTCTTGTGGACCTGGAAGATGACTGTGGATGCTCACTTACAATTGCAGGAAAAGGGTTAGAGTCTGAGGAACTAGACCTGTAGATTGAGGGGCTTTTTTCAATGAGGTGTAACTACCAGAACGTGTGGTCGAAATATAAGCTTGGTGAAAAGCTTCCACTGTGGGATACAGGCATTCTCCAAAGAAGAGGAGGTGATATCGACAGGTTCACCTTCGCTGTTTTTCCTGCGCAGAGCTTACTGGTGTGAAGCTTGAAGCTACAAAGGGGATGGTTCATTCATTGCATCTGTCCTCGGGAGGTCTCATCAGACACTATCTTCAGATATGCCTACTGGAGATAATTTTCCTCTTGAAACGTTTCTAAGTCCCAAGGTGAAAACTTTCAGCAGGTCTGACCATGAACTTTATTCAGACCGTGTTTTATCGTGGATCAGCTGCAGGTGGTGTCTAGATCTTAGCCATCCACATAGAAGACGTTTTTATATTTTTCGCATTTACTGCAGAAAACATTTTCTACTGCTTTTCTATGGGCCGATTTTAGTTTTCTGTTGTTTATTATCTCTAGGTATTGTCTTTTAAATAACTTTTTTAAGACCCTTACGTTTTTTTCTAACTATATTGTCGTTCAGCATGTTAATGCAGGTGGATTTTCTCTGAAGAGAAAATGAGGAAGTTCTTACATCTTAAGCCAATCTATAAAGGGTGAGCGAAGAACTCCTCCTAAATACAGTGGCGGCTCCTCCATTGGGGCGTGGGGGCGTCGCCCTAATGCTTTCTCGCAGTGCGAGAAGCAGAAACATTAAATGGTAGACTGCATGCAGCCTACATAGAGAAAATGGCCCCCCTACAGGAACCCGGCTGGGGCGCTCTCCGCTGCGCCTCACCAATCACAACGCTGCCATTGCAGCGTTGTGATTGGCTTAGGGGAGCGGGAGGGAGGCTGCCTAGGTGCAGGCCCGGCCAGGAGCAGCAGGAGCTGAGGCGACGGCGCATGACGAATAAGGTAAGTTTTTAATTGCATTTTGATTACCGTCCCGCAGTCCCAAGACCCCCGCGCGAAACCCCCCCCACCCGTCTTGCCGGCCGCGACTGTGTCCTTTCATATGAAAAGCTCCGGTTTCAGACAACTGGTTTTCTTCTTTTTAGTAAGACCGTACCAGCCAGTTGCTTGCTCGCATGCCTATGTTTTTTTTATAATGCATATTGCTGCTCCGTTGGAAAGTTACTTGACAGAAACTAGCAATGCGTCTGTGGAATTTGGTGGTTGCAGAACTGTTGAACCTCAAAAACTGTTAAACTGAATAGTTCAATAATTAATCCATTGGGAAATGCAGGCTTTTCTATTCTGTGGCATATCCGAAGCAAACGGTTGCTAATTATTATGAGGAGGAATGATAGAAATACAGCGTGCCCATTAGGCTTATTCAGTAAATTGGCCTGGGGTTTTCTTTAAAGTCCTAATGCATTCTGGGATTTGAAGTGCTGGTTACTCCGCATGCCACGAACTATATACTCATCTCTGTCAGCAGTGCACCAGGCGACGTCGGTTACTACTCATTGTGTTTAATGGGCTGAAAACCGAGAGAAACGCACAGAACCAGCAGTGATACAGCACAGACCCCTGCAGAGCCAACAGCATGCACAGCTGACACCTTTTCACGTTGTGCGTGACATTAAACGTGAAAAGAAAGTGTTAGGAAAGTGAAACAGCTATTGTATCCTAATCTTGATGTAAACAAGCTACCCGGAGTGGTTACCCACCTCATCAGGCGCCTCGGTTACTGCCCCTTGTCTTTAATGAGCTGGAAACCATAGAGACGCCCAGCACCAGCAGTGACACAGCACAGACCCCCTGCAGGGCCCACAACATCCACAGCGGACACCTTTTTACTTTGCTGACCTGTGTCACATTTTTGGCTTTTTAGTGTGCCTACGTGTGACATTCCAACATGTAAAGAGTGACACTTTTAGTGACGTTATTCCAAGTGGGATAAAGCAGCGATGTCCATATAATGTATTAGATTTCGAAAGAAGGAAATGTCGAGCTGCGTTACGTGGCTTAGAAAACTCCACACAACAAACACGCATGCTCAGCACAAGCTTTGGAATGAAACACAGCCAGGCGACTGCTGTTCCCAGCACACACACACCTTTATGGAGAATGTTTTCATAGCAGTCAAGGGCCTTTATGTCGACAATGAGATGCCAATCATATGTAGTGTTCGTGGCATGATTCACAGCGCCTGTGCTCTGAGTCTGGTGCAAACAGTTTATAGTGTGCACTAAAAGAATGATAATAATACAGCAGCAAAGCAGCGTGAAACACGTCATGTTTGACAGTGAAACACGCGGAGGTGTCGTGATCCACATCAGGGGACAAATCTCTGTTTTGCACTTTTCATGAACATTTCACTTCAGATATAACCGTGTCGGGACAGGCCTTTCATTCCACCGGGCATTTCCCCAATGGGCAGGCGACGGGTTTACAAAGCCCTGGTGCCTCTGCACCTCCCCAACACCCACAACAAACAGGCTGGGAAGCTTCAAGAGAGAGAGGAGGAGAGGAATGAGCTACTCTTTCATCTACGGACCTCCCATCTCTTCCGAAAGACCCCGATGGCCTGGCTAATCGGCTAATCAACTGGACCCGCCAGCGCCTGGACACCCTCATGGGTGAGAAGTAGTGCTCTATAAATCTACTGATTGATTGAGAGGCGAGGAAGGTAGATAGAAAGTGATCAGGGAGGGAGAAGAGAGACAAGAGAGGAGAGAGGATGGATGGAAAGACAGAGATTGAACCAATCTGCCCGGAATGCAGCCTCCTGGGAAACAAGATGAGTGTCTTATTAATTGCGGGCCAAGGCCAGGGCTTTACCTCCTTCCATCCTTTAATGTGAAAGAATAGCACACAGTGGCCCAGATGGACAGAGCCAGTGGTAGGCCGGCGTCTGATAAGTATCCGATTGGACTGACAGTTTTGCCAGTCACTGTCTTTGTTAGAACAGATTCACAATTGCTTTATTAACCTTCCTGCTTTCTCAAATTTGCTTGAAAATGCACTATTTGCCCACTCTTTTTTCAAAATTTTCTCGGGGGGAGAATCCCCCCAAACCCCCTATAGGTGGTTCGGGATTGCTCGCTACGCTCGCTCGCTACAGTGCTGTACAACAATTGTTTTACGCCACAACAATTGTTTTACGCCTCACCACTTTCAAATGTCACCAGCCGCCACTGCCTAAATATGAGTGTGCTACATCCTAGGTGACAATCGTGCTAAGTTTCCTTGATGCCACAATGGGCATATATAAAGTTTCCATAATGCTCAAATAACCACTCATCTGAGATCTTCTCAAGGGCACATATGTGACACCTTTTTTGTGAGCAGGTGTGGTTTCTCATCACTACTCCTATGGCCACACGTGTTACTATGTCTGCGCACCTGTGCAAAATTGGGAAGCCAACTCCATTCTCGGATAACACATGTGTTGTCATCATTTCTACAGTGTCACGTGTGTGGTCCCCTTCATGATCCTATGGATGTACATAACTTCTCCCGGTACTCTTGAGGACACATGTAAACTGTTATAGCTGCCATGGTCACGCGAGAAACCCACCGAATTCCACTGTGCGCACAAGTGAAGCCCTCTTCCTGTTGCATGGGCACAAGTGATGGATTCATTTTCTAGAAGCGAGACCGGTGCCCTGATCCACCTTCAGCAAGCTGGCCCAGGCTGGACCTTCCAGCACCCCTGGAGCAGTCAATGATGAGGGAAACACGTTAATGAAATGTTCTGTGAAAGATACTTTCAGTCACTGACAAAAGCATAGCTGGAAGCGTACAGGATATGAATACATTGAATGATGTGTTCCATGGGTAGGCACCGCCCGCTGTGAAGCAGCCCCCACCTACATTATTCTCACGGTCTGTGGCATGTTAGATATAACCTGTAGCACGTAGATACCGTAAGGGGTGGAGGTGTTCTAGTCTACAGATGAGCTGGTTCAGTCTGAGCTCCAGTAGTGTGTATGGCTGAGGCACAGGACCTGGAGATGACGCCCCTGCCTGAGGCACGGCCAGTGGAAAGTTCACATCAGAAGACCAGAAAGGATGCAGAGTGCAGAGTTCAGACCTGTGCACAAGTAAAAAGTCCAGTAGCCGAGGTGTAGAATAAAGATGAAAGGTTTATTGATGAAGTTCTTAGATGTAGATGGGTATCAAGCATAGATCCCCACCAGGAGCAGCCTCCTCGCTGCTCAGCCCATACTCTCAACTGACACACCACATTCAGGCATTCCAACATTCCATTACCTCACCACGCACACCAACATTCCACAGTACATCCACACTGGCTGAGCAGCAAGGCAGAGAAGTAGAAAAGGTGTATTGCACTGAAGACCAGATCCAACAGCACAGCTGAAAGACAAGTCTACAGCCCAGCAAGGACTTGCAGATTGGATTATTGTAATCCGCTGTGATCTGGTGTAGTTTTGCATAAATCTGTCCATGATCTCCTGGTTCCTCTGCAGTCCTGCTGCTTTGATAGCACCCAGTGATGGGGGCAGGGTGAGGCTGTCTCCTGTCTTGCCAAGCATGTGCCTTTTAAGAGTGTGCACTGGAGTTGACGCACCATGGCCCAGATGATTGAGGGTTTTCATTGGCTGGCAAAAGTACTTGAGGTCTGCATGTTGCCTGTGCCTCTGGTTGGCTTGTCTTCTAGGTCAGCCTTGTTAGGGTTTAAAAAAACGCCTGTTCTTGGTACCAGAGAGTCAAGGCACTGTTACTTCATTACTGTATGTGCTGCCAACCTGTTGATCTGCGATGTTCAGACTTTACAAGTCATCATGGACTGTGGCATCCACTGAAAAATAGTGCTTTGGCATAAACTCTTTTGCCAAAGCGTACTGCCCCCTAGTGTCAGTACTGCAGTCACCTTAGTTGGGATTTGTTTTCAACTGAAGTCATTATAGTGATACCTGTGTTCTGCATGCAGCTATATTTAACTTTAACAGTTTGTTCATGAGCATCTTTCGGGATGTCTTTGGTTTGGCCTGCCAAGGTGTAACAGAGTTATGGAAGTACTTGTTTTTTCATTTTTTCTTCAGGAAATTGGTGCTGATGAGACAACACATTACATTACATGTAATATCGTTAATAACAGTCTAGTGCCTTCACTGACCAAGTTGAACTTGTCACCACCTGTGGCATCACAAGTGACTTCAACAGTAGCTGCTGCTGCTGCTAGACCCTGGGTGGTGGGACTGAAAATATATATTTTTTAAACACACTTACCTGAAAACGGCCGGCCGCCACCTCTCCTCCGTCCTCTTCTTCCTGTCTCCGGTCCAGCAGCAGGAAGCACCCGGGCACACAGGCTTCCCTGAGCCAATCACAACGCTGCAATGCAGCATTGTGATTGGTCTGAGCGCCGTGGAGCGGGGCTCAGGTGGAGAATGGGAGGCTGGGCATGTTCCTCACTAGGCTGTGCATTACAGCCTAGTGGGAAAGATGCAAAGTGCGCATGACTGTTTGGCCGGCCCAAGAGGGCTGGTCAAGCAGTCATGCGCACTTAGGGAGTGCAAACCACTCCCCCACACCCCAGCCCCTGACTCAATTGGAAAACTAAAATGATAATAACGATACGTTATTATCATTTTTTCCCCCTTTTGAGCAGTGGGGCGACGCTCCTCCGCCTTAGCGGAGGAGCCTGAACAATCAATGACATCAATCGTCACATGTCTCATAAGGCATCATGAATGGATGGATGGATGGACAACACACTTTTACTTACAATGTCTTAAGTGGTCGGGGTGCATGGTGCCGAAAACCATCAGTTAGGGTCACTCACGCAATAAGGTTTTCATTATCAATAACATCACTGATGACTGATTTGATCAATTATGGCACCACAAATGACTTCCTACATGACGTCACTAGAAACACCGTACATGGCAGAGACTAAACATATTAACATAAATTGAATGAATTACCTTTGTGTGGACGCACATGTGGTAATCCCTCAGTGCATACACTACATGTCATTAATGCAGGATGGTTCTTGCTCCAATTAATGCCCAGCCTCTGCCTCGTTTCCTCTGGTAATAATGCTGCATGGAATAGACCCTGCTGGGTGGACTGTCATCTGTGCTCCATTTATTTCTAAGGCGTTCCCCTGGCATCAGAGGTTGTGCACTGTCCCTTTAATTAGCGCTTGGTGGCAGGAAGTGCGTGTGCAATGGCCTTTGCACGGCAAAACGTCTCTTGGAAAATAAAAATAGAGCAGGTGACACCTTGCCATCCATTTTATTTAAAATGAAATAGAAGCTAGTTTTTAATAAACAGACTCATTTATTTTCATCTTCTCTCTTTGGTAAGAAATTGCGAATGAAAAGGTACACAAACCATTATTACGTCTGCAGCTATACTCGTGAATTTCTGGATGTATATGGCATGTACCTTCGTAGGAGGCTGAGTCATCCTGTACTTTTACTTTATGGGTTATTGTGCTTGGAGATGACACAAGAAGATTGTGTACATCAAGCAGGGATTTACAAATCAATTACATTTCACATATTTAGAGAAAGGGATTTTCAGTCAAAATCTGAAGTAGTGGATGTACAAGCATTTTTGTAGTCACAAACTGACCGATTTGAAATTTGCGGCCACACAAATGCTGTTTAAAGTGTTCAAAACCTTTTTTGTAATTTGGTAACAGGTTGTCGAATCACAAAATAGGTTTAGAAGGGCATAACTGCAGTGTTGTCTTGCTGCCTATTATCTTGCCATGATGTTATTTATGCATCATAGTATTATGTATTCTGGAATGAAGATTGAAACTAGAGCAATGGAAGCTACAGGTAGGTTTTCGTCGGTGCTGGAATAAATCCTACTTTTTATTTACCACAAGTGTGGATTAATCTTTACAGTAATGAAGCGCTACTTGGAAAGGGCGTGTTTAGGGCACTACTTCTAAATAGTGACATGAAATGGTATGTGCCAATGTTCTGTAACATTCCCCTTTGTGTGAATGTTAAAAAGTTTATTCGGGAGTAGGCAATGGTCCTTGGGACCGCTGCCTATCCTGAAACAAACTTCTAAAACGTTTCAAACTGTTTTTTAAAGAAAATGGGCTGCCTTAAAAAAAATTCTTGAAAAAGTGATCACAGACCGCAGGAGGCCACCATCCCTATGATGGCCCACAATCGTAGTGGGGGGGTCACAATTTGTGACCTTCCTCATGAATATCGATAAGGTGGGTCAAGTTGTTGCCAAGTACAATTCGAAATTTTGTGAACCTACCTATTTGTATACAATTTATTGCACAAAATGCCATTGCAGTTGCAAAAATAATGGCTGAAATTTGCAACCAGTCTTTCATGCATCTGGTCCTAGATCCCTTAATTTCAACATCTGCAGCTTAGTTGCTAGAAAACAGCTCCTCAAGCACGTGATATGGACAGATCCAAGAAAGAAGTAAGCATCTTTGATGCACAAGACCAAGCGCACACCAAGAATTACTGATCACTTCAATTTCCCCACACGTCAAAGATAACAGTATCACTTCATCCCTCTTTCTTTGCACAGTCATTTACTTAGGGTGAGAGACATCAACTCTATTGTGTACAAATGTTTCACTTTAAACCTTTGAATGAGAGAGTACAAATTAGGCATCTACCTCCATAAACACCCTGTAGGCTCCGTGTTGGACTTGGCCCGCTCTGCACGGTCACCCCCAAACCTTTTGCTTTTACCCCTCCTGTTTTCTGAACCCACTTTTGATGCCTTTTAGGAGTCTGTGCCTTTTACTAGTACTAACCAGTGCTAAAGTGCCTGTGCTTACTCCTATAAACATGGTAAAATTGGCTTACGTCTAATTGCCACATTTAATTTACTTATAAGTTGCTAGTAAAGTGGTACTGCATATACCAAGGGCCTGTAAATTAAATGCTTCTAACCTGCAGCATGTTTTGTGCCTACCACTTAAGTGGCCCTTTTAAAACATTTCTCAGGCTTGACATTGCAGCCTGTGTACATTTCTAAACTGTCATTTCGACCTGGCAAAATAAATCTTTTGGCAAGCCTAAATCTTCCTTTTTAATATATATGTCACTGCAAGGGTAGGCCCTAGAAAGCCCTAGGGCAGGGTGCAATGTATTTAAAAGGTTGAACACACACTTTTAAGTTTTACATGTCCTGGTGGTGAGAAACTCTTAAAATCAGTTTTCACTACTTCAAGGCCTACCTCTCCTATAAGATAACATTGGTTTACCTTATTACATTTGATAAGTAATAACTTTTGTTTGGAAACAGGTAGGAATGTTTTCACCCACATTTATTATAATTTAAACCCCTCTTTAATGGTAAAATCGAATTTTAAGTCACAATTCAGAAAATGTTACTTTTAGAAAGTAAATCAAGAAGAGTGGGAAAACAGTGTCAAATCACAGGATCTCTAACGGAAATTGTTGTGGGACCCTCAACAGTTATGTTCTGTCAATGGCATGTTTCCCCGCTAACATACAGATGACTGATGGTAACATCATCGGATCTGTCCTCCACCAGGAGGGAGCGTCTCCCACACCAGAGACAGTTTGGGATCTTTGATATAGAAATTGTGTTTAAAATTGCGTTCTATCTCCTAAAACTTGTGGATTTATTAAAAATGGGGGTAGTGGCAAGGTTAAAAAAAGAGAAAGGATGCGTGTAGGGAGAGATTAGGTGTCCTGCACGTATAAGTAAAATATCTAGTATTCATGTTTCAGTCTACTTGCACCCTCTGGGGTCGGTGGCTTTTATCAGGACCGTGAGTTGACATTTGGATCCCTCTTATAAAACAGCTGAGACTCTTTCGCCTGGTTGCGAATATGTTCTCTCATTGGAGAACTTGGTGGATATTATATCCTCATCTTTGGTGTGCCCTGATGCGGCTCCATAGGTATAAGGAGGGAGGCGGGTTGTTATGAACCTTGCGGAGCAGAGTTCCAGTTCTGTTGGGGAGGGACAGCCACCAGAATGGGAGCTCTGCTCTGCGTGAGGCACTATCCTTTTGTCACCCCAGACATCTTGGGACCAGGACAAGGAGGAAGGAAATTTCAGAACTATCTGTGGGTGGAACCCCAAAAGTTTCCTCCCTTTAAAGCTGGCACAGGTATAAATAGTACACTCTCAGATCAACTCTTAAGTACACTCCTAGACCTGTGGATACAACAGAAGAAGGACTGACCTGCTGCCAGAGGACTACACGGCTGCTTGAGGCCTGACCTGCTCTCTGAAAAGGAAGACTGGACCTGTTGCCTTCATCCTAGGCAGAATGACACCAAGGGTCAGCTGGCTGACCTGGTCGGAGTTACAGGGACACAACAAGCTCCAGAGGCCTTCCTGCAATTGCCCAGCTGACCTGCTGCAACTTGACTTGCAGCTGGACCTCCTGATGCCTGCTGGCCTCTGCTAGAGTGAGTCCCAGATCCCCAGATCCTGGGCCCTTAGTTGGCATCAGAGTGAGATCGTCTGAGAAAAAAGGAGAAATCCTGAAGTTTTGGGCTCTTTGTGACTGCAAACGGACTTGTTTGCGCTGAGATCTTGCCGCCCCCGCCGACTGCTAATGTGAAGCTCTGGTTAACCCAACTCTTTATGCTACTGCGACCGCCAGCGATGACCAGCAACGCAATACCTGCATCTCATGCTACAGCAACGACAGCCTGTGGTAACTGCCATTGCGAAATTCCAAACACGACCGCCAACGATGCCCGACAGGATTTTCATGATACAGCGGTGAGTGTCTGCAATGGCCCGGCCTGCTCTTTGTGCTACAGCGACTACCATCCACAACGCTCTCCCTGCTCCTCGTGGCCTCCTACATTGCGAACTGGACTCTTCACACCAGATTTTGAGAAGGTAATTTTTTTCAGCTGGACTATTCTGTTCCCTGTTTCTGGCCCGTGCTCCATCCTAGTCAGCCAGAATCTTTGACTTTCTCCCGGCCTAACATGACCAGATAACCACAAATGGCGCTTTGTTATTTTGGATGCTATATTTACATAAATCTGTGAAATTGCATATGTCTGGTTCTACTGATTAGATTTTTGTTGTTTTGGTGTCAAATACTTCATTACATTTTACCCTATTGTTCTCAATTGGTGTGGGATTTTTCTTGAGTTGTGTTTTCACTTTACTACTGTTTGTGTGCTGCATAAATACTTTACACATGGCCCCTAAGTTAAGCCTGACTGATTTTGTGCCAGTGTACCAGAGGGTTAAGCACAGATTAATTTAGTTACTTTTGTGTTTCACCCTGAAAGGGACTGTGGTTGTTACTTTTCTCACATTCTGTCTCTATGAGGAAAGCTCGTGGTTTCCAACCAATTCGCAACCATATGGAAAATGCAAGTACCTGACTCCTCCTACCTTCAGTGCATACATGTGAGATGAAGGGAGAGGGACAAGGGTTAGATGCTCAGGATTGACATGGGGTCATGTGCCCGAGTTAGGCCCGGTAGGAATTAGTATCATTCTTGCTTACACATAAATCATTTTTCCAAAAGTTGCCTTCTCTTTGCCACATTAACATTTGACACACATTTTTGCACTTGTGACGCTTGGATTGGTTTTGCTGAAACACGGACCTTGCTGACACTGAACACTTCATGAGAATCCTATCACACCGCCTTGGCATTTGGTGCAAGGCCTTTCATACGCGTAATACAAACGTGTTTTATTATTACATCCATATTGCGACACAACTATCTGTAGGACACAAACAATGGTTGTCCAATTACACTCTCGACCCGAGGCAAGGATGTCATATTCTATATATATCCTTTTGTTTCCTAACGTAATCAGAGGAGACCATTCTGCTGATCTCAAGGGGTCCCCCCATACTGAAGCTTTCACCTAGTAGCTGACTGACATCTCCGTGATGGGTGTCCAGTTCATGACCAAGACGGGGTCATATTTATTTATTTATTTTATTTATTTATTTTAGAGTCTTGTAAAGCACCCGAATCATCCCCTGAAGGATATCTCCGCGCTGCGGAAGTACTATAGAAGGACAAGAGATGGAGATCAGAAAAGTGCAGTTTTCAGGAGCTTGCGGAATCGAAGATAGTCAGTACATTTTCAGAGGTGAAGTGAATTCCAAAGGGAGGGGGTCAGATGGTAAAAAGCTTTCCCCCCGATGCAGGATTTCTTAACATGGGGCACCAAGAGGAGTGATTTAGAACTTGAACGTAGTGTTCTGGAAGGTTGATATCGGCTGAGTCTGTCTGCTAGATAGCTAGGGCCATTACCATGTGTTGCCTTATGTACTATGTAGCAGATCTTTAATTGAATTCGCTTGCGGATAGGCAACCAGTGTAGTCCCTGAAGAAGCGGCAAAGAGGCGGTCCTGGCAGGAGAGTTGGAGACTAAGCGGGCCGCAGTGTTTTGGACCACCTGAAGTCTGTTAAGAGAAGATTCATTGGCTGAAATCAGGAGGGCATTACAATAGTCTAAGCAACTTATTACTAATGCTTGAAGGAGAATTTTACGGACTGTCATGGGGAGAAGAGGGAAAACCCTTCTCAGGAGGCTCAGAGCATGGAAGCAGGAGCCCGCAATGGTCGTAACTTGCTCCTTCATCGTTAGTTTCTGGTCTAAATGTACTCCTAAGTTTTTTACCACTGCTTTCGGGACAGGGGCAGCACCAAGGTCAGTGGGCCACCAATCTGGGGACCAGAGTAGGGGCGCTTCTCCAAACAGCATAATCTCTGTTTTGCTAGCATTTAGCTGAAGGAAATTGTTCCTAATCCAAGCCGATATGGCTATCATGCCTTCGCGGAAGGTTGACTGGGTATTGGGAGAGGTTTTTATCAAACGCCATTAGGAGCTGGGTGTCGTCAGCGTATGAGATTGGGATGAAGCCCAGATCCCTTAGTAGATTCGCTAAGGGAGCCACATAAATGTTAAATAAAGTGGGACTGAGGCAGGATCCCTGAGGCACACCTTTAGTCTGCTCCGATGTTTGGGAGCGGAAGGTACAGAGATTGATGATTTGGGTGTCCGGTGAGTTAAGAAGCTAGCTAACCCCTGGAAAGCAAGGCCATGGACTCCAACGTTACTTAGTCTATTTAGTAGGATGGAGTGGGATATCGTGTCAAATGCTGCTGACAAATCCAGCAGCACTAGTAATGCTGCATGTCCATACACTCTTACCCACCAGGTAGAGGTGTTAGATCATCCAGATGAGGTTTTTTTTTGGCAAACCATACATTCAAACCCTAGACACATAGGTTAGGGTTAGCATCATAGGGATATGCTTGATTGTTATAATATTTTATATGTATGCATATATAACCTGTCTCAACAAGATGGTGGAGCTCTTTGTTTTTTTTTTTCTGTGTTGACACTCATTATAACTTTTATCTGCTCCTGTCTATTAATCATTGCAGTCCATATATTCTATACAAGAATCACTCTGGTTAAATAAATATTGAAAACACCCCTTTGTGTATTCTTTGTATATTTCTCTGAGCACAAGAAAGCACGAGTGACTGAGCGAAAGTTTGAAGTCTGTCACCATGGTTCCTGAGGGAACAGAGTTGTCATGTTAAGTGGTTGCCAGAACTGTTCGCTTCCTGTTCAGGTTTAGGCGGGCTAACGGTGGCACTGCGAGCTAGCTGGTCCAAGGGACAACATATCCTATGGGGGTGCATGGAATCAGTCTGGCACTATCCTAACTTTGTCGCCTGCAAACGCGCAGTTCCTACTGATTGGTAGAAACTACACGACAGGGCGCTGCGAACGTTGGTTGGTTCCTTTTTCTGTATAGATTAACTGAGTAGCTCAATCGTGCTTCCTCAGAGATCCCTACGCACCTTTTAAACAGGACACATTCTTGATGGTAGGGAACTTCCTCCTCAGCTGAGTAGGAATATCCTATGTATTGGCTGTTGGTAAATTCAAGCTTGAAAAGATATTGGGGCATATTAGCAAGACCGGCGATAAAATTATCGCCGTTTTAGCGGCAGGAAACTGCCGCTAAAACGGCGATAATGGGCTTGCTAATATGCGTTATAGAATTCCAATAGAAGCCCAGGTTAGATGTCCTGCACATCTAACCTGGGCTTCTATTGAATTCTATAACGCATATTAGCAAGCCCATTATCGCCGCTTTAGCAGCAGTTTCCTGCCGCTAAAACGGCGATAATTTTATCGCCGGTCTTGCTAATATGCCCCATTGTTCCCACTGTGTTAGCTGAATTCTGTAAATTCATTTTTATAAAACATGGCACAGAACATTTCTGAGAACTGCAGACATGCAGTCACTCAAAAATTGCTCCAACATGGCCTCACACTAGATAGTGGGGACGTTACCTTCATGGTAGAGGATCAAGGGAATTTAGGACGGAGGTATTTTACTCATGGGTTAAATTCCCCGCTGTGGAGGATGATACACGGTTGTTTCACAAATATGAAGTAGGTGAAACACTAGACGCATACACTCCTTATGAGGAGGTAGAAATTCCTCTAACTTACCAAGAACATACCAATTGATTTAAAGGCGCCCTTCCCCATAGTATACAAAATGTGAGACTGGGCCCACTCAGCAATGATGGGGTGACATTGTCAGTCCTAGCCGGATACACACCGCATCCCAATGTTGACTGTCTAACCACAGGTGAGATACGTGGATTATACAATAATCTAGTAACAATATACATGAGTCTTACACAATTTGTGATGCAAACATTAACACTTGCTCTTGCACGGACAGTTCAAGCAGTAGTACCACAGTTAGCTACACTAGGCATTATCCCTCAAACATAAAATGCAGGTATGGGGAAAATTCCCATCAAAAGGGAAGCAATTCCGTTTTGGGTTGCACAAAAAACAAATCAGCTTGAAGCAGTATTTCCCCATACGGGCCCGTAGGAAAAGCATAGGATAATAATTTGATTGCCAAAGGGGATGGCTCCTCTGGTAGAAGATTGTGCCTCTTGGGGTACAGTTTTTGCTGCAGTATATACCAGAACACATGGTATCCCTTCACTGGCTGTATTACCTGAAGTGTTAAAACAGGTACAGAATGGACACGGGGCAGCACCGGCCCTGTACTTAGGAATGAAACTGATGGGCATTTTTGCCGCAGTATCTTCCATAATGTTGAGTAACATAAAAGGGGAAGCAGTGGCGTTAGCTATATGCCAATGACTGAGGGATTTGCCTCTTGCACAACAGGAGAGCGAATTGCCTAAAATTATTGAGGAAACCTATGCTATGCTGGGTAGAGATAATCTGGGAGCCCGACCAGGGAATCCACAGATAAAGAGTAATTCTGAAAAGGATAACTCTAAGCAAGCACCCAATCCTTCCACAAAGAAAAAGTGGGACAGCAAGAAAAATAAAGAAAAAACAAAATCATGGGGTGGATCTCCTACACAGGATTCTACTGAAAAATGTTACAACTTACGTAACCGTGATAATGTTAAACCACCTGACAGGTATCAGGATACTGATATATGTTCCTCTCGTTCCTTTCAGGATATGTCCGACAGACGCTCGGGGATAGGAGGACGGTCAGAGCGGAGATCAGATGAGCACGTAAAACAAAGAAAGGACTCACACCACTCATCTGAATACATAATTAAACAAGAAGATAAACCCAAAATATCAAAACCTCACTTTAAAAAGAAAAAGGTAGCCGGACTAAAAGTCAGGCATGCCCCAGATTTTGAGGACTCTGGGCCATATTATCAAGAACGGCGCAAACATTATCGCCGCTTTAGCGGCAGGAAACTGCCGCTAAAGCGGCGATAAGGGGCTTGATAATATGCCCTAGAGAATTCCAATAGAAGCCCAGGTTCTGTGTCAAGGACATCAAACCTGGGCTTCTATTGGAATTCTCTAGGGCATATTATCAAGCCCCTTATCGCCACGTTAGCAGCAGTTTCCTGCCGCTAAAGCGGCAATAATGTTTGCGCCGTTCTTGATAATATGGCCCTTTGTGTCTGAACGGGGAGTGGGCATTAACAATGCTGGACAGTATGGCAGAAGTCACAATAGTTCACCAGAACCTGATGGATTGTCTGGTGGGAGTATCGCTGAGTGAGTATATCACGGTGGAAACACCCGATACCAGGGTAAGTGTCCTGCATCAGTTATACGAAGTCCAGCTATGGTTGGAAGGGGACGTACCCAGATTTATAAATGTCCTTTTTTGGTAGGAACTCAGTCAAGGTTATGACATCTTGTTGGCTGAAAAAGATTGGCCACCTGACTTTGTGATGGAGTGCCCAAAGGGGGAAATGGTAATATTACCAGCCTTCTCCAACCTTGTTCCGGAATCAGTAAAACACTCATACGCCAGGAAGTGTGCTTTAGGGCTAGCGCCTGCATTATACTGCAACCATGTGGGGTGGGATGGCAGTTCACCTTATCATGACATACCCTTTAGGACAGCCCCACAACCTCTAAGACAATACCCTATAAAAAATGAAGAAAAGAACACGTTAGGAGATCCTTGTATATCAAGGTGTGATTGAAAGTTGCACCTCTTCAATGAATAATACTCTGTTTCTGGTAATGAAACCAGATCAATCACATCATCTAGTATTAGATTATAGACATTTGAACACAGCTACTCACTTGCAGTACAAAATGCTCATAGTGTCGCACTAATGAATAACATTGTGCTGAAAAAATACAAAACAGTACTTGATATTTCGAATGGATTCCTCTGCCAAAATATATCACCTGGAAGCAGATATTTGACAGCGCTAGGCTCTCAGAAACAATTCTGTCATTTACACCAGTGGGTATAAGAATATCCCTGGGCTTTTTTTCAGCCAGAGTCACAGAACTGCTTGCAAATTTTGATGATGAGGCATTGTCATATGTCGATTACATATACTTAACGGACGATGACCTGATGGAGCACTTGACCAGGGTGGACCGTATAATCTTGGGGTTTACTCACATGGGCTACAGATTCAATAAAAAAAAAATCAAAAATAGCCCACCTCAGTCTCCTGTTTCTGGGATACCAGTTGTCAAGTGGGGGCAAGAGCTTGGCGATGCATTTTTAAGAAAATTGTGCATTGCTCTAACCACCAACGACTCTGAAAAGATTACAATCCATATTAGGATTTCTACATTTTGGCAGAACATACATTCCTGATTATGCAGAATGGGTAAAACCATTCTACGATCTTATACGTCCAGATTTTTCAAGTACACATTGGACACAAGAACACACAGAAATATTTTGTTCCGTACAAACTGATGTGATAGCTTCCAAACACTTACACACATGTGTGAATACTACAAATCTGATGATCCGTGTCATTGAGGGTACATCAGGATACACATATGTCACGTTCAACGAAGGTGACACAGTAACAATTGCATATAAATCGCATCCATATACAATTGCTGAAATGGGTTTTGCACTGACTGGAAAGATACTTACAGCAGTTCAGACTGCTGCAGTGAGAGAGCGTGCCCTGGCTCAAGGAAAACAAATTGTTGTTGTGACCCCAGTGCCGACCTTAGAGGTGGTTACCAGAGCTAGTGTTGCAAATGCAAAAGCTCTACATCCAAAATGGAAACAATGGGCAAACTCCATCACTGCAACAGACGTAGACTACAGATTTGACTCTACATTACAAACACAAGCAGTCCTCCAGTATGAGCAAGAATATCCTCTGCCTAATTAAATCATGCCTGTAGATCGCTATGATTACATCATTTACACTGATGGTTCTGCACAAACTGCTGTAGGGACAAAACAGTAATATTCATCCACATGTGCAGTCGTGAAAGGCCGCACGCACAATGGAGCATTCCATCCTGAGAAATTCTACACGCAGTCATTAGGTGATTGCACGGCACAGTTGGCAGAACTTAAGGCTCTATTACTGGCACTATGGAATACAGATGTTGGATTCCCCACACTCAGTGTATGTGATTCGTATTATTGTGTGCAGTCATACAATGAATATCTTCATTATTGGAGTCAGAATGGATTCAGGGATTGGAAAGGCTACACAGTGAAGCACAAGATGCTTTGGGAACTGGTGGGGAAGCTGAAAGAATGCTTGCCATGGGCTCATGTTATACATACATACATACACTGAGTCATCAGCGTGTTGGCGTGCATGTTGCAGGGAATTCATTAGCTTATGAAGCTGCAAAAGAGGCAGTTCGCACATCTGCGGTTGCTGTGATAACTCGTTCAAGTACAAGAATTGACAGAGACATCATGGTGGCTGTCAATGCCGCGCTGTTAGAAACTGGGGGTCTCTAGTTGGCTGAGGTATGTACCTTAGTCCAAATAGGGACCCTTGCTTTTACGTCAGGGTAAGGAGGGACACACCTGTAGATAACCCCTGCTCACCCCCTGGTAGCTTGGCACGAGCAGCCAGGCTTATCTCCAAGGCAAATGTGTAAAGTATTTGCAACCACGCTATCAGTGACACAGTGATAACACCACAAATGGAGTCCACACGAGTTTCATAAAAAACAATTATATGTTTATAAAAAAGATATACGATGAGACTACACGATAAAAATCCAACATATGCATATTTGTAATATTTCACCTTGCTGGTTATTAGCCCAGCACGCACTGGTAGGTTCTGCAGTATTAATGAGCAATTCTCGATGATCCAATGCAGTCCTAATGCAATGCTATGCAGTTCGTAATGCAAGAATCAAGCACTTCGTAATGTGAAAATAATGCAATTAGTAATGCAACAATCAGGCAGTTCGTAATGCAAAAATAATGCAATGCGTAATGCAACAATCAGGCAGTTCGTAATGTAAAAATAATGCAATGCGTAATGCAACAATCAGGCAGTTCGTAATGCAAAAATTATGCAATGCGTAATGCAACAATCAGGCAGTTCGTAATGCAAAAATAATGCAATGCGTAATGCAACAATCAGGCAGTTCGTAATGTAAAAATAATGCAATGCGTAATGCAACAATCAGGCAGTTCGTAATGCAAAAATTATGCAATGCGTAATGCAACAATCAGGCAGTTTGTAATGCAAAAATAATGTACTTCGGCACTGATCGCGGTGCTCTGGACAGTCTCTATGCCACTCTTACTGACTCGCGGTCAGCTACTGCAAAATATGCCCCCAACATTGTTATGATGGAAAACAAAGTGCAGCTCCACACTCCGGCCCCGGTACCGCCACTCCTCGGCAAGTACGGGCCACGACACGGACTTGAGCAGGGTCTCGCGCTGCAAAGATGGGAAAGGCAGAGAGCGTTTCTCTCGTAGCTCGCACCCCGCCCCAGGCGGCGACACACGCACGCTCGCTGAGCGTTACCTGGGGTGGTGCGATCTCACTCTCCTCTCTTCTCCTTGCGGCTTGGGCCTCCGGTGCGACTTCATTGATCTTGGGCAGTGGAACTCGGACCCCTTACGGTGATGGTTGGAGGTCTCTCCTTGGCAAAGGCAGGCTCGGGCCGGCGGCGGTGAATTCCCACAGCTCCTCTGGGGATGCCGGTCCGGGCCGATGGCAATGACGATCGCAGCAGTTCTGGCCACACTGCCGATCGAAGCAGAGAACAAGACTGCTCCGGGACACACAGTCACGGGGCAATTTCTCATGAAGGTCTCAGGCTACAACAGGGCACATGCACACAGCGTCGCTGAGACTCACTTGAACTCCGGGTGCACACGATCACAGGGCAATCCTCACGAAGGTCTCAGGCTGCACGAAGCACACGCACACAGCGTCGCTGAGACTCACTTGGACTCCGGGTGCACACGATCACACGGCAATCCTCACGAGGGTCTCAGGCTGCACGAAGCACACGCACACAGCGTCGCTGAGACTCACTTGGACTCCGGGTGCACACGATCACAGGGCAATACTCACGAATGTCTCAGGCTGCACGAAGCACACGCACACAGCGTCGCTGAGACTCACTTGGACTCCGGGTGCACACGATCACAGGGCAATCCTCACGAAGGTCTCAGGCTGCACGAAGCACACGCACACAGCGTCGCTGAAACTCACTTGGACTCCGGGTGCCCACGATCACGGGGCAGTTCTTACGAAGGTCTCAGGCTGCAAAAAGCACACGCACACAGCGTTGCTGAGACACACTTGGAAACTTTTATGTTCCTGAGTTTCCACAACAGGGAGCCAGCTCTCCTCGGGCCCTTGGAGACACGCTACTTCAGGACACAGCACACAGCACAGGCACACAGCAAAGTCCTCACAAGCAGGGGGACACAGCACACAGCAAAGTCCCTTGTCCTCTCCTTAGTCAAACCAGCAAACTGCAGGCCAGCCCCAGAACACACAGCAAGGGTCAGTCCTTCTCTTCAGTCTCTTCAGCTGTTCTTCTTTGGCAGAGGTTCCTCTTGAGCACCAAGTAGGTTCAATCCTTTTTCAATATGGATTTCAGTCTAAAGTCCAAGGGTTTCAGCTCTCATAGTTATACCCCTAAATGTCTTTGAAGTCTTTGTGTCCAGGGGGCACCGACCCCTGTCCAAACCAGTTCTGGGTGTCTCCCTGCCAGTGACACCTTCTTCCTTTGGTAGTGGGGGTATGGATCTTCAATCACTCAGCAGGAGATGGAGCCTTTGTTTTATGGCAGCAGCCCAGGCCTCTTCACCTCCAGGGGCTACTCCTCCCCCCTACACTCCAGATGCAGGTCAGCCTGTTGCTGTCTCACCTCCCCTCCCTGGGTCAAGACATTTCCCAGATCCTATCACATTCAAATCCAGACAGTCAATCCACAACCAGGCAGAGACACACACAATTGTTAGAACAAAAAACCAGCCACTTTTAAAAACGTGGTTTCTAAACACACAATTCAAAAACCACCTTCACAAAAAGACGTGTTATTAAATTGTGAGCTCAGGCACACTAAACTTCACCTCTCCATCTTAAACCTATGGGAAGATAGGCTGGAAACATATTACACAGCCTTCCCCATTCTGTCCTATGGGCAAGATGGCCTTGCAACAGTGAAAAACGAAATAGAGAGTATTTCACTGTTAGGACATGGTACACACCTCAGTACATGTCCTACCTTTCACAGACACTGCACCCTACCCAGGGGGCCTAGTATAGGGGTGTCTGATGTGCATGGAAAGGGAAGGGTAAGGCCTGGCAAGTGGGTGCACTTGTCAGGACAACATGGCAGTTTAGCAAACTGCGCGCAGGCCCTGCAGTGGCAGGCCTGAGTTCTCTCTTTGGGGCTACTTGTCTGGGTGGCACAATTAGTGCTGCAGGCCCACCAGTAGCATTTGCATTACCAGCCCTAGCACACATAGTGCACTTTACTAGGGACTTTACTAGTAAGGCAAACATACCAATTATGGACAACCAATTACCATTACACTTTACACAGGGAGCACTTGCACTTTGACACTGATCAGCAGTGGCAAAGTTCCCAAAGCATCTAAGTTGGCAACACCATGTCAGAAAAAAGGTCTAGGGGGAAGGCAAAAAGTTTAGGGAACTTTAGCCAAAAAGGGCCAAATCCAACACAACCGCCTCCCAGCCTAAAGCCAGGGTAGACCAATCAACTACCTTGATGGACTTCCCTGCTTGATGCGATAGAACACGGATGCGGGCCCGCTACCGCAGGGACACCATCCTGTTCTATGCCTTCCTGACCCCAGGGGGTTCTCTTGGTCACTACTCCCTGGGCCAACTATGCTGCTCCACGGGTACTTCCGGGCAGTCGGGGATCCTCTAGGGGTGCTGGTCCCTTGCCAACTCCCACCCAGAGCGGTACCCCTGGAAGACCCTTCGGCCAGGATGCTGTCTCCAGTTATCCGGCCCTCCAGGTTAGAGGTGGGGTTACCCCGGTCACTTTTAGGGGACCTAGCCCTACTGGCTGGACACTGTCCCACGGGTTTTCCCACGGGGGAACACCTCCCCTCCTTAACCTTCCATTTAGATTTTTGTGCCTGCCACTTAGGAATGGCACCCACAAACTTCAGGACCGCAGGAGCTCTGGTCACAGACGCCCCGTGACCTCCTGACGCTAGGTGTTCCTCCTCGCACTGCTGGCAGGTAGGTTCTAGACCTCCACCCTGGCGCTCCTCTAAGGATCCCTCCAGCCTCTGGGTGGGGGGTTGGGGACCCCCGGTGACACTGCTTACACTCTCTCCCTCTCCTTTGAGACAGGGTGCTAGCCTGCACGCCCCCCCACTTCTCTGGGCCCTGACTGCGCCACTCTGTCCTTCTTCCCTCCCACGGCACTGGAAGATCCCTGAGTTGCTGCTGGGGTTCCCCTTTGGTGTTTCTTCAGACCCCCCGACCCATGACCAGGGGCCTGTCTCGGGGGCAAGCTCCTGGGAATCAAAGAGCTCGCAGTCTAACAGGTGTTGGCGCAACTTTGAAAAATGTTTACTGAGCCGAGGCTCCCTGGACCCCAAATTGAGCAATCCTTTGTAATCATTCGCCATGTTAACCAACACCCAATCATCCAGTGCACGCGTGTACTCATTAAGATCCTCCACCTGAGTACTGGATTTCAGTCTCTGGAAATCCCTGAATTTCTGCAGGTACTGTTCAGGAGTGAGCCCATACCTGAGGCATAAAGCCTCCTTCATATTGGCGTAGGTCAGGGTTCCCGCCCACTCTAAAGGTGGTAAAACATCCCTCCCAGAAGCCTCAAAGTGTTTCCATAGGCCCGCCCCCCAATGCTTCTCAGGCACCTCATTCATCCTCAGTTCGATCTCATATGCCGTGAACCACGCATAAATATCATCACCCCTTTGGTAATCTCGCACTAAGTCTTTGGGAATGTACACCTTACCCGCTGGCACTGGTTGTGTGCTGCCACCATTCGAACTGGACTCTGCCTGTTTAGCCTTAAGGTCCAGTTCCCTCATGCTTAACTCATGAGCCAAGAGAATGTTCTTCTCTTCCAAGGCGAGAGCGTTCTTGCTCTCCTCTGCTCGCTTTTCACTTTCAATAAGCAACTTTTTCTCTTCTGCTTGAGCCTTAAGTTTTAAAACCTCCAACTCATGCTCTCTGACCCTTTGGTTTTCCTCCAGCTCCTCTGGGGAAAAACTCCTCCCTGAATGGTTACTACCAGCCCCTTCCACCTGCAAATCCTGTGGACCAAATCCATTCCCTGGGTCATCCTCATCCACCTCAACATCACCGGTCTCCTGAGCCCCTTTGGCTTCCCACCAGGCCCTCAAGGCCATTTGCAGCTCCTCCTTCTTGGCGCTACTTCTCATGGGACATCCCAAAGCTCTGCAAAATTGCCTCAATTGATCAACTTTGTAGGTAAGCAATGCCTCAATGTCGAACTCCAATTCTGCAACCTCACTGGCTACTTGACTCCTCTGAGACATGATGTGTGGCTTAAAGGTCGCTCAAAAATAGAACCAAAAATCAAAATTGTGGTCTGCGCTAAACTAGTAATGTACACCAATCACTGTGAGTAAATTTGCAAATACACGTTCCAATCCCACAACGCTGACCACCAATGTTAGAAACTGGGGGTCTCTAGTTGGCTGAGGTATGTACCTTAGTCCAAATAGGGGCCCTTGCTTCTAAGTCAGGGTAAGGAGGGACACACCTGTAGATAACCCCTGCTCACCCCCTGGTAGCTTGGCACGAGCAGCGAGGCTTATCTCCAAGGCAAATGTGTAAAGTATTTGCAACCACGCTCTCAGTAACACAGTGATAACACCACAAATGGACTCCACACGAGTTTCATAAAAAACAATTATATGTTTATAAAAAAGATATACAATGAGGCCACACGATAAAAATCCAACATATGCGTATTTGTAATATTTCACCTTGCTGGTTATTAGGCCAGCACGCACTGGTAGGTTCTTGCAGTATTAATGAGCAATTCTCGATGATCCAATGCAGTCCTAAGCAATGCTATGCAGTTCGTAATGCAAGAATCAAGCACTTCGTAATGTGAAAATAATGCAATTCATAATGCAACAATCAGGCAGTTCGTAATGCAAAAATAATGCAATGCGTAATGCAACAATCAGGCAGTTCGTAATGCAATGCGTAATGCAACAATCAGGCAGTTCATAATGCAAAAATAATGCAATGCGTAATGAAACAATCAGGCAGTTCGTAATGCAAAAATAATGTACTTCGGCACCGATCGCGGTGCTCTGGACGGTCTCTATGCCACTCTTACTGACTCGCAATCAGCTACTCCCAAAATATGCCCCCAACACTGTTATGATGGAAAACAAAGTGCAGCTCCACACTCCGGCCCCGGTACAGACACTCCTCGGCAAGTACGGGCCGCGATACGGACTTGAGCAGGGGCTCGCGCTGCAAAGATGGGAAAGGCCGAAAGCGTTTCTCTCGTAGCTCGCACCCCGCCCCAGGCGGCGACACATGCACGCTCGCTGAGTGTTACCTGGGGGGGTGTCATCTCACTCTCCTCTCTTCTCCTTGCGGCTTGGGCCTCCGGTGCGGCTTCATTGATCTTGGGCAGTGGAACTCGGACCCCCTACGGTGATGGTTGGAGGTCTCTCCTTGGCAAAGGCAGACTCGGGCCGGCGGCGGTGAATTCCCACAGTTCCTCTGGGGATGCCGGTCCGGGCCGATGGCAATGACGATCGCAGCAGTTCTGGCCACGCTGCCGATCGAAGCAGAGAACAAGACTGCTCCGGGACACACAGTCACGGGGCAATTTCTCACAAAGGTCTCAGGCTGCAACAGGGCACACGCACACAGCGTCGCTGAGACTCACATGAACTCCAGGTGCACACGATCACAGGGCAATCCTCACGAAGGTCTCAGGCTGCACGAAGCACACGCACACAGCGTCGCTGAGACTCACTTGGACTCCGGGTGCACACGATCACAGGACAATGCTCACGAAGGTCTCAGGCTGCACGAAGCACACAGCGTCGCTGAGACTCACTTGGACTCCGGGTGCACACGATCACCAAGGCAATCCTCACGAAGGTCTCAGGCTGCACGAAGCACACGCACACAGCGTCGCTGAGACTCACTTGGACTCCGGGTGCCCACGATCACGGGGCAGTTCTTACGAAGGTCTCAGGCTGCAAAAAGCACACGCACACAGCGTCGCTGAGACACACTTGGAAACTTTTATGTTCCTGAGTTTCCACAACAGGGAGCCAACTCTCCTCGGGCCCTTGGAGACACGCTACTTCAGGACACAGCACACAGCAAAGTCCTCACAAGCAGGGGGACACAGCACACAGCAAAGTCCCTTGTCCACTCCTTAGTCAAACCAGCAAACTGCAGGCCAGCCGCAGAACACACAGCAAGGGTCAGTCCTTCTCTTCAGCTGTTCTTCTTTGGCAGAGGTTCCTCTTGAGCACCAAGTAGGTTCAATCCTTTTTCAATATGGATTTCAGTCTAAAGTCCAGGGGTTTCAGCTCTCATAGTTATACCCCTAAATGTCTTTGAAGTCTTTGTGTCCAGGGGGCACCGACCCCTGTCCAAACCAGTGCTGGGTGTCTCCCTGCCAGTGACACCTTCTTCCTTTGATAGTGGGGGTCTGGATCTTCAATCACTCAGCAGGAGATGGAGCCTTTGTTTTGTGGAGCCTCTTCACCTCCAGGGGCTACTCCTCCCCCCTACACTCTAGATGCAGGTCAGCCTGTTGCTGTCTCACCTCCCCTCCCTGGGTCAAGACATTTCCCAGATCCTATCACATTCAAATCCAGACAGTCAATCCACAACCAGGCAGAGACACACAGAATTGTTAGAACAAAAAACCAGCCACTTCTAAAAGCGTGGTTTCTAAACACACAATTCAAAAACCACCTTCACAAAAAGATGTGTTATTAAATTGTGAGCTCAGGCACACTAAACTTCTCCTCTCCATCTTAAACCTATGGGAAGATAGGCTGGAAACATATTACACAGCCTTCCCCATTCTGTCCTATGGGCAAGATGGCCTTGCAACAGTGAAAAACGAAATGGAGAGTATTTCACTGTGAGGACATGGTACACACCTCAGTACATGTCCTACCTTTCACAGACACTGCACCCTACCCAGGGGGTACCTTGGGCCTACTATAGGGGTGTCTGATGTGCATGGAAAGGGAAGGGTAAGGCCTGGCAAGTGGGTGCACTTGTCAGGACAACATGGCAGTTTAGCAAACTGCGCGCAGGCACTGCAGTGGCAGGCCTGAGTTCTCTCTTTGGGGCTACTTGTGTGGGTGGCACAATTAGTGCTGCAGGCTCACCAGTAGCATTTTCATTACCAGCCCTGGCACACATAGTGCACTTTACTAGGGACTTTACTAGTAAGACAAACATACCAATTATGGACAACCAATTACCATTACACTTTACACAGGGAGCACTTGCACTTTGACACTGATCAGCAGTGGCAAAGTGCCCAAAGCATCTAAGTTGGCAACACCATGTCAGAAAAAAGGTCTAGGGGGAAGGGAAAAAGTTTAGGGAACTTTAGCCAAAAAGGGCCAAGTCCAACACGCGTGCAATGACACACAGTTTCCAAAAGGTTTTCCACTCAAGTACTCCTACAAATTAGATGCACAAAACATGCCATGTGCTCAGATTCCTGGAGTGGAGGATAGAGTATTACTTAGCAGTCAACGCAGGTTAGGACTAATACAGGTTGCACATGAGGATCTAGCTTCGGCACATGCAGGGGTGGCTGCTACAATTTCTCTATTGCAGCAACGCTATTGGTTGCTGGGCCTTTACAAACATACCAAGAACTTTGTCCTGAGATGTGACATCTGTAAGCAGACACCTCTTTTGATTTCAAACAAGCCTTTGGCATGTGTATATTTGGACCACTGCGGCCCCTTATCATATTTCATGGACTTTGATGACTTCTCCTCCGACACATCGGAGATTCCACTTTCCCCAGCACTCTTGCCTTTTGATCTAAAAGTGCATCTCTTCTATAGTTGGCTAAAATGAATATATCTTGTTTCTCCATGGTTACTCCTTTTGGATTACAATTGCATTTCTTTTCCAAGTACTTTGGATTGGTTTTGTAACTGCGTTCTTCCTGCTCTTAAATGGACACTTTGTCCCACCATGGTTCCTGAGGGAACAGAGTTGACGTGTTCAGTGGTTGCCAGAACTGTTTGCTCCCTGTTCAGTTTTAGGGGGGCTAACAGTGGCACTGCGATCTAGCTGGTCCAAGTGACAACATATCCTACAGGGGTGCATGGAATCTGTCTGGAACCATCCTAAGGTTATGTTGTCTGCAAACACGCAACTCCTACTGATTGGTGGAATCTACACGACAATGGTAATGTCCTCTGAATGGTAAACAGGCATGCACCCCTTCCCTGAGTCACCTGACTGCTGATAAACTGGTATCCTGGTTATTCTAAGGGCTAAAATGTGTTCTGTGATATGGAGCGGTGCACCAAATGGGCCCTGTATACTGACACAGGATTACTGTTCTTGTCCTGGGCAGTTGACATCAATCATTGGTGGCAACATACCGATTCTTGTCTATTAATAATACTGAAGAGACCTTTTTCCTGGGTCAGAAGGAGCGCAGATACTTGTGCTGACATCCATGTGCTTTTCAAGTGCATGTATGTAAGGAATGGATGATTGAAGACTGTGTGTTGTGGAGAGAGCATGATTGTTGGAACCAGTGGGATCCATTTTGAATATCCCCTGGTTTTACATGACACAAGATGGATGATGGAATACAGCTTCCCCAGATAGTGGAAGTGTATTACCTGATTTTCTGAAGTTTAAATGAAGAGTCTCAAACAATAAAGAATTCTAAAATTCTATGAGGACCTGTTTGCAGGGATTGTTGATTAGTTTTTGCTGAGCACAGCCAATTGTTTGGCAGGGGTTGGGGGGGGAAATGGGTGAGTCAGCATTTTCTGTTATTAAGGGTGAGGACGTTTCTAGACAGTTGTTTTAACCAAGGAAGGGAGTACTGCACAGAGTATTGAATGAGCTGCTGTGATCCAGGGTTGGTGCTTGCATGACAGTGAAACTTCCAGAGGTGAGAGGACATCACGTGAAACTTGCAGGAGAAGCTGTGGGTCTCCTCACCCCCTAGAAATCTGCCTCTCTGTTCAGAGAGGGAAGGAAAGTGCCAGACCCTGCAGGGGGAAGATTGTCAAGGAGAAGATTACATGCATGTGGATCACCCAAAAAAGCCAACATGCCTCCGGGGCATAACCAGTGCCGACCTGAACTGTGAGTATTCACCCGGCCTTCCTGCCTAGTTCATGTGGTGAATTGTAGAAGACCTTCAATCAATCAACCGGGGATTTGTGAACCGCACTACTCACCCGTGAGGGTCTCAAGGCGATGGGGGGTTTGAAGGGGGGGGGAGGAGGGGGGAATTCAGGCAGCTCCGGCTCATCCGAAGAGCCAGGTCTTGAGGCTCTTCCTGAAAGCTTGCAGTGTGGGGGTTCGTCTGATGCTGAGGGGGAGTTTGTTCCAGTTCTTGGCCGCGATGTAGGAGAAGGATCTTCCTCCCGTTATGGCTCTGGTCCTTAGTAAACCCAAACCATGGCATGCCATCTGGCATCCTACAGCAAGACCAGAGGCAAATCCATGACCCCGCCATAGCAGAGGACCTTTTCCATGGTCCGGAGACTGCAACTGCAGAAGATGCATACCTGCATGATGAAACCTGTCATGCTGTTAATTTCCAGTGGTGAGTGAGAGGCGGTGCCATTGCCTGTGATCCTGCAACTGCTAACAAAAATGCTGAAATGCAACCGCAAAAAGCACACCACCAGTGTCTGTTGAGACACATTCCAGGTGATCTGTCTCTGCTAAGACACATTAGATATTGGGGAAAATATAGGAACTGCGTTAGACCACTGTAGATGGTGTGAAACTTGGCTAGAGCCCATATATGGGATTGCAGAACCCTGTAGCTGAATCCCCAAAATGTAAGTATTTCATTTTGCTGTGATATTAAAGTATTTTTCTTTTTCATTTAGAAAATTACTGGGTTGAACAGTGAGTTATTGTGTCTGTTGTTTGACTGAGTTCTGAATTCTGCTCCCCATACTATCTCTCTGAGATGCATTTAAATGTTAGCCTCTGCACCCTGAAAGTCAGGTGCTAAAAGGGTATACTTGCCTCAGTTTGTAGAGCCATATTAGGATGGACCCCAGGACACCAGAGGTATATTACCCTAGCCACCACAGTTGTGACCCAATAGCTCTGCCTGCCCTGTAGTCACCTGACCCGGGTCCAACACTTTGCATCTGTTGCATTCCTTATGGGTTTAGAGGACCGAGTGGCTGCAACACAAGATTGGAGTAAGACACCCTGGGTTTGCAAGCTTAGAGCGTGCACCAGATAGGCCTCCTGACAAGATGTCAGAGAAGAGCAAGAATAATCTTAGGTCTAGCATCACTCCCAATGCAGAGAGGTAAGCACATTGAGGTAAGTATTGTTTGCCAAGCTGGAATCGTATGCATTTTAATTGAAGAAGTGCCACGTATGACTCCGAGATCCCATACCACATGTAAAAAACTCACCCCACCAATGTGTTCCTTTTCCTGTCTGAGCTGTTGAGGGTGGGCACACCAGAGACCCGGAGATGATGCATCTTATCCTTCTGCAACCCGATAGACCTGCTCTTGTCCACATTGCTCTCCTGCACAGAAATCAGTAGCAGTGGCTCTGAAAAGGCATGACTTCCTGTATGGCCAAAGTTTCCCCTTTGCTGCTCTATAATCTCCCTCCCCCTGTCAGGTTGCACTCCTCTGTGTGTGGATCTGATTGATGATAACCTCTACTTAAGCAGAGATCTCTGCCTAGTTAGAGTACAGCTACTGCTCCTATTCCATACAAAATAAAAGTACCTCCATTACCTCTATTCTAGCTGTAGGCCCAGAAAATGCTCTTTAGTTCATCGCTCCAAGAAATGCACACAAGCTGTTTTGCACCATACTCCTGTAAGTTTATTTATAGTGATGGAGTGAGGTTTGTAAAATACATCCTCATGAAATTAAGTAACCCCATAATAATGTATTGACTGCATGAACTAATCAACTCTGAATGCACACATTTACACGAGGGGCAAACGCATTTCACATAATATACTAAACCATGTTGGCATGAGTACGTATTAATTGTTTGCGCTTTGAAAAAACGTACTAATGCATGTTTATGCTATGTTGTACATTGCACATTTTGCATGTTGTGCACAAATAACGAAAAGGTTGCTTTAAATTAATAGCTTTTGCTAGGATTTAATTAACACAGGGCATTAGTATGGTGGGAGGTAATCATAATGGGTTTTATTTCATGAATTAATATTCTTTTGTGTTTGTTTATTTTAGTACGGGATTGGGCCTGCATGAAAATGGCCTCTCGTTTAAACCAGCATGTGGTCGGCTTGGTCGGTATGAAGCGCGCATGCGCCAGGATGGGTTACCTGCTTGCAGACTGCAGAAGTGTACCAGCTGATGTAATCCGTGTGAAGGCCATGTTGACCTGTGTCCTATTGTTTATGTGCCAAGATGCAACAGCGACTGTGGGAACAGCCATCACTACGTGCAATTCGAATGTGAAGCGGATATCATAATGTACAATGTGACAAAATGTATAATTATGAATGCTAGTGGTATACGAATGTATTGGTCTTAAATCCTTCCTTTGTTAGAACCGGTATAGGATGGATTTGTGGGGAGAACTGGATGAGGCGACCCTAGTATGATTTATGACAACCAATCACAGACCGAGTTTATACTGATACTGCAACATTGTAAGATAGTGAGTTAAACAGGAGGGTATAATTGATATCCCAATTAGGGGTGTGTCAGAAGAGACGAGAACAGACGAGACGAGAGAGGAGACGAGACAGATCGGAAGACAGAGAGAGAAGGGTCGGAGAGAGATCAGACGAATCTGAGGCAGTGCGGTCCGGTATAGCAGTGCAGGCCGGGGTGGCAGATCCAAGACAGAGAGAGCAGACCAGCACAAAGCCAGAGAACGCTTTAGGTATGAGAATGTTGCGGGAGTGCTTGGGAGGAGACTGCGTCCGAGGAGAACTAGATCAAGGTAGATTGATTGGGAGATTAATTTTAGTTGTTAGTCTATGGCAAACTTAGCTGCATCTGTCCTGTTAACTTTGTCCTCTGAGCCTATCTCTGGGGACCTCTCGCCACAACCTCGGCCAAGGAAGTGGTTTTCCTGATTCCTTGGTGGGTATCACCCTCCTTGATTGCTTTAATTTAGCAAATATATTTTTGCAAGTATTTACGCTGTACCTTCTCTTCCCCATTCCTATGCACGCTTTGATATCGATGCAAATGATTCATTTTGATTACATTGCTTGATAATTTGTTCTCTTATATGTAATCTTGTGTGTGCACTGACAATCTAAATTAAGAGCATCTAATAAGATAAAATCATTAACTGAAGAAATGACTCTGTGGTTATTTAGTTAAATATTAAACGGTTTAGTTAATCATAGTCACCATCAACTCTTCAACTAATGGTCCATCGACCAAAGGAAGAAGACAGTTGAGATTATGAATAGTTAGAAATTATATACAAATGTTATTAATGTGAAGCATAGTACTTACTAAAACTGACAAATTAAACCCCCCAAATCCAGCGCCTGTCTTCAGGGATCATTTATGGGTGATGTGTGATGGGCCCCGTTGTTTGGTAAAGCAATTTATGCGTGTTGAGATTTTCCCTGATCCCTGGTTCCTGAATTAGGGGTGGCGCTGGATCAGTTTTTCTGGTAGCAGAATGATGGTTATTATTGATTAGTTTGGTGATTTATTGATTATTGATTAAATGTTTAACATTCTATGTAAAGTGAGTTAGTATCGTGTTTTTATGTAGTCTTTGGAACACAGGTACAGAAGGGTATCTGGGAAGCCGGCAAAGTAAAAGTTAGCCTGAAATAAGGCAGAAGAAAAGTGTGAGAAGTGAAATCACATGGGAATAGGTGCATTGTCTGTTTAAATTAGTGATAACACTTATGTGTTATTTTAGGGACTATTTAGTGTGAATGTAAAAGAAGAGTGAGATAGCGAAGGGTCCACCTGTGAAACCTTGGCCTTATCCCCGGAAGAGTAGCAAGACCTCCTTTCTAATAAAGGGTCCTCTTGTGAAATTTTGGCCTTATCCCTAAAGAAGTAACAGGTCCTCTCCTAGCTTGGGTGAAGGGAAGGATAGCGGAATTGTTATACTTGCCCGTATTGGAAGGAATGTTCTTGAGAGTGAAAAACTATCTCTTTATTTAGTAAACAGACAGTGTGGTATTGTTTTATGTTGTGACTAATAAGTTATTGTAAAGAAAAAGGACTTAGAAAAGTGCCGATAATTTTTGTAAAGGGAGGGTCAGCAGTAGGAGGAGAGGCTGACGTCACAGAAAGCCGCGCTGGCATTGGTCAGACTGTAAAGACAGAGTGAGCTCAGATTGGCTGGTTGGTGTGAGCTGCGCTGGTATTGGACAGGATAGCAGAGACATAGAAAGCTCCGATTGGAAGAGTTAGAGTGTGTCGCGCTGACATTGGTCAGGTGTTTAGGGAAGCAAAGGAGTTCGATTGGTGAATTATAGTGGATTGTGTTGACAAAGATTTGTATTGAGTAAAGTTGTTGACTAGCAACAAAAATGTATTTTGAACAACCGAAACAGGAGAAATTGACTTTGTTTGGCAAATTTAAGAGTCTTTAAAAAGGACAAACCAGTAATAACGAGAGAAGGAGTTCCTATCCCTCCAACAAAGACACCAGCGTCTTATATGATGTTAAAATATGGTTATCACACATGTATTTGGCTAGAAAATTGGGTAGGATATACGAAGAATGATGGAATACTAGCTTTTCCAGAGCATGGTTCTTTTAATTTGGCAGTATTGCGTAATTTGAGAGAAAAGATGATGGCATTAGACCCCAGACCTAGACCTACACAGTTTGAAGCACTAGTAGAATGGGAAGATGAAATGTATGAAAGAGAAAGACACAGAGGCGGTAGAGTTCATAGATTTATGTTTGGAAGATTTCATGATGAAAGACATGAAGACAGAATGAAGAGATGGAGAAATGGAGAGATAACTGAAGGATTGTATCCAGTTTTAATGGTAGGAGAGACTGCAGGAAACAAATGTAAGGAGAAACAGAGACATTTAGAGCAATTTGGTTATGGATATAACCCAAATGAATCTGATGATGAGCTGCTGGATGATATATTAGTTAAACGACCACCACCTTATCAGGAGAATTCAGCGATGGTGACACCAAATGCACCGTCAATGGAAACCCCAATGACACCTCAAACGACACCAGTTCCAACTGTAAGCGATGTAGAGCAGGAAGGAGAAGCAGAATTTGCCATACAAACCAAAGAATTAGTTGAAAAATTGAATCAGATGAATATGAAAATAGATGCAATAACTGTGCCAGTAACTATAGGTCCAGCAATACCTGTATTCGAAAATAGACTTATCCATGAACCTTCCTTAACTGTCCCATTAAATTCTGCTATAACATCAGCTAGTAGTAGAATTAACGCTGTAAGTGTCCAAAGTGAACAGCCCACTACAGTTACTAGGTCAACACCTCCAACTAATTTAACAATAATTGAAACACCTAGGGAAATAATGCAGTTACAGCCCAAAAGAATAGAGTTGGATGAGATTCCCAGAAGTGAAGTTTCAATAGGTCCAACCATTGAAGAATTAGATGATTGGGTGAAAGGGTTACAAAGGAGAAAAACACAGCCACAGCCTATAGATGTATGTAAGTTGAGAGTAGATCTGGAAGAAATGATCATTGGGACCATAAGTCCAGACAGGCTAAAGACTTATCAAGATGATGAATTGATGTATCTGTGTAAGAGTATTACTTGGAAAGCGAAAAATCTACATGAAAGGTTAGTGGAAGCTGCAGAGGAGTTGAGAATGGAAATAGGAAGATCAAAGGTGTTGCAGAAGACATATAGAGTGGATTTTACTGAAAAGGATATAGAAAATATGAATACGTCTGGTAGACGATTGCAGATAAAAGAGTTAATGATTGTTATGAGAAAATGGGGAGACGTGGAAAGATGGAAGGGTAGATGGATGAGGAAGAAAGAAGAATTGGCTGCTAAAGAAATACATTTGCGTCCAGTAAGAGAAGTAGAAAATGTAGCTCTGGAATGTCCTATGAGAGAAGTTCCAGGAGGAGGTTATGTGCATGTTCGATGTTCTAGACAGGATATATTGCCTTTTACCAATGAGTTTCCCAGGTTGAGAGAAAAACCAGTGGAGTGGTATAAACAATTTGAGAGGTTCGTGAAAGTATCGAAAGTATTGTTAAAGGATTTAGATGGGTTATTTGAAATTGTTGTCCCTGCAGATTTATGGGCTGAATGTAAGATTACAGTTGATTAGCCAAAAGATGAATATCCTAGGGATGCCAAAACAGGAGCACCTTCTGATGAGGTGATGAAAAAGTATCATCAAGTGATTACTTTCTTGAAAAGCAAAATTTCCCCTAAGGAAACTGATTGGGTAAAAATTGATAGAACAACCCAAGAGCCGAAAGAATCTGTGCATGCCTACTATGAGAGGTTATTACAACTTTTTAAGCAGTATACTGGTATTGAGAATATTGGAGACAAAGATATGGGTCATTTTGTGTATAGGTTTGTGTATGGATTAAGACCTGAGATTAGTCAGATGATACAGCAGCATATGTTGTGTTGGCAGGCCAAAACGATCGATGAGATTTTGAGGTATGCGAAATATTGTAGTGATGACATTGAGTCCCGCCATTGCAAATTAAAAGAAAAGATGATGTGGGCACAAGTAAAGGTAGCAGAGCAGCAAGAAACTCAGTTGAATTCTCAGGCTATAAACCAAATGGGAGAAGTTAGTCAGAATGTTAAAAAACCCAGTGGAGGTAGAGGTAGAGGACAAATGAGCAGAGAAGAGGCGAAAAAGAAATTTCCTTGTCATGGGTGCAGAAAGTATGGACATTGGAAGAATGAGTGTAGATCAGTGCAGAGGACTAAAGGAGGAAATCAAATTTTAACCCCACAGGTGCAGAGTGAGGTAGTTGTGCAACAGACACCGCAGCAGCAGGTACTTACTACCCAATATCAGGTCCCGCAACCACCGTTACCACATAATGTAAATGCTCAAAGATACAGTGCGGATACAGGGTTCCACGGAGGAGACCAGGTTGGTAAAAATACTAACACAAATGTGATTCCCCAATTTTGGATGCAATGTGATGGAAGTGATGTTGAGTCGAATCAATGACGGTGCCTGAGGGGGGAGGAAGAGTGCGTGCTTGGCGCTTCTCTAGAGGTAGTTCAGTCAGGTCCATTTGTTGATGGAAAAGTGGAAGGTAATGATATCACCTTTCTTGTGACACTGGTGCTACCCGTTCTACTGTGAGAGCAGCAGAAATTCCAAACCTACCCCTCTCGGGAGAAACTATCCAGGTAGTAGGAGTCTCAAATAAACAGATAAATACTCCAGTTACTAAACCAATTGAAGTACATATTGGCCCCTTTAAAGACATGCATCGGTTTGTAGTGTGTGACTTGAGTCCAGTGAATTTGTTAGGAAGAGATTTGCTGTGCAAGATGAATTGCACAATTTACTGCACACCGGATGGTATTGCATTTCAGACACCTGATGAGGATGTCACGTTTAAAATGGTGCTAGCAAAGCAGGGAACAGAAGTGAATGAGTTATTTTCACTTCTTACAGACAAAAGTGTGCCTGCAGAATTGATGAAGGTAGCGAATTCAGAGGAATGGGATTTCACAGGACAGGAGATTGGGTTGATGAAGAAAGTGGATCCGATTAGAATCACAGTGAAAGATGGTATTGACTATCCAAATACACCACAGTATAAAATGAAGCCAGAAGTAATAGCAGGAATAACTCCTGAAATTGATCAAATGATTGAACAAGGAATTTTAACCGCTTCCATGCGCGGCCGATTTTCGCCCTGTGCGAGGCGTTTCATTAAGCGGACGGGTTCATGACGAGCTCAGCTCGTCATGCTCACACGAGCACTGCGCAGCATGACGAGCTGAGCTCGTCATGAGCATGGAAGGGGTTAAAAGAAATAATGAGTAGTCCTTGTAATTCACCTATTATAGGATTGAAAAAGCCAAATGGAACCTATAGAATAGTACAAGATTTGAGAAAGGTAAACAAAATTGTTGTGCCTTGTTGTCCAGTTGTGCCAAACCCAGCAGTGATTCTATACCAAATCCCACATGATGCGGAGTGGTATACTGTGATAGATTTGTGTCATGCATTCTTTTCGATTCCCTTGCATCCAGATAGCCAGTATTTATTTGCTTTCCGATTTGGAGATCGTGTTTTGGCATGGTGCCAACTTCCTCAAGGCTATACTGAGAGTCCTTCAATTTTTAATCAGATATTGAAAAAGTGTCTGGAAGATTTGAGAATGTCTGAAGAGTCTGTTTTGGTTCAGTACATTGATGACCTACTGGTGGCATCAAAGACTCGAGAAGCCTGTGTTGCAGACACAGTTGCTTTACTGAACCATTTGGCAGAAGGTGGACATAAAGTGTCCCCTGCGAAATTACAATTCTGCCAGCGAGAAGTCCAATACTTAGGTCACAAGATTGAGAAGGGAGTCAGAAAGGTAACATCAGAGCGTATTCGAGTGATTAAGGACATGAAACCGCCAACGACACAAAGGGAAGTGCGAATGTTTTTGGGAGTGGTTGGATATTGCAGACAGTGGATTTTCACTGATGGCAAAACCTCTATAGAGGTTGACAAGGAATGATGTGAAAGACCCAGTTAAATTAGATAAAGAAAGTATGGATTCTTTTGTTAAACTGAAAGACAGTCTGTGTAAGGCTCCGGCATTGGAATGCCTGATTATTCAAAGGATTTTGCATTGTATTGCAGTGAAAGAGATGGGTGTGCACTTGCAGTTCTAACTCAAAGGCATGGGATGTCAAGGCGACCTGTGGCATATTTTTCAGCTACTTTAGATTCAGTGGCTGCCGCATTACCTGGATGTTTGAAAGCAGTAGCTGCTACTTCTGTCTGTCTGGAACAGAGTGAAGGGATCATAATGGGTCCTCCTGTGAGAGTGTATGTGCCACATTCAGTTGAGATCCTTTTAACGAGAACACAGACTCAGCCTCTCACCTATAGTCGGCTGACTAGGTATGAGAGAGTGATTCTGGGAGCAGAAAATGTGACAATAGTGAGATGTACAAATGTGAATCCTTCTACTCTATTGCCAGATGTTTGGGATGAAGAAGTAAAGGATGAAGCTGAACATGATTGTTTGGATGTGACTGAATTTTGTACCAAGCCCCGTCCTGATATTAAGGATGTTCCTCTTGAGGAATCTGATCGTGTGATGTTTGTTGATGGTTCTTGTTTGCGAACTGGAACAGGTGTGTTGAGTTCTGCTTATGCTGTCTGTACTGTAGCGGAAATCCTGGAAGCATCCTGTCTAAAAGGGGTAAAATCTGCACAAGTTGCTGAATTGATAGCTCTAATTCAAGCCTGTAAATTGGGAAAAAGTCAGAAATTGACTATAATTACTGATAGTCAATATGGCTTTGGCATTGTGCATGATTTTGGAGAATTATGGATGCAGAGGGGATTCCTGACCTCTTCGGGGTCCCCCATCAGGAATAGTAAATTTGTAAAGAAATTGCTGGAAGCATTACAATTGCCAAAACGAATTGCAGTGGTCAAATGTGCCGCACATAAGTCAGGAGATGATTATGTGACTCAAGGCAACAGATTTGCTGACCAAGTAGCACAATATTGTGCAAAGAATGAGACTTCCATAAATCGGGGAAAAGCAAAAGAACATACGGTTTGTCAACTTATGTTTACTAACACCATTGAAACATGGGATGAAGTGAGGCAATTGCAGGAAGAGGCAGGTGATGAAGAGAGACAAGAATGGGAAAAGGCAGGATGTAGGAGAGGAGAAGATGATGATGTATGGGCATACATTGATGGAAGACCAGTCATGCCAGATAGTTTACTTTCTCATATGGCAAGGATGTACCATGGAATGACACACATTGGCCGAGACGCCATGGTCAGATCATTCAAACAAACGTGGTTTAATACTAAGTTCAGGACTATTGCAGAGAGCCTTTGTCAGAGATGCTTGACGTGCCAACAGCAAAACCCAGGAAGAAAGACAATAGTTAGTCTGGGAACAATAGGGAGGGCAGGAGGTCCTTTTACCAGACTACAACTCGATTTTATTGAGTTGCCTCCATGTAACAAGCTCAAATATGTGTTAGTGATTGTGTGTTTGTTTTCTCGATGGGTAGAAGCTTATCCCACAAGGAGGAATGACAGCCTGACGGTGGCAAAACTTTTGTTGAGGGAATACATTCCTAGATATGGTTTTCCGGTCTCTATGGAAACAGATAAAGGAACACACTTCACTTCTGAAACAATCAAACTGATTTGTGAGGCATTGAGCATTCAACCAAAACTTCATTGTGCTTATCGTCCGGAGGCTTCTGGAATAGTAGAGCAGATAAATGGCACAATCAAGAGCAGGTTAGGGAAAGTGTGTAGATCCACAGCACTGAAATGGCCTGACGCTTTACCCCTAGTTTTGATGAGTCTCAGAAGCATTCCTGACAAAAAGACAGGATTGAGTCCACATGAGATCTTGATGGGAAGAGCAATGAGACAAGCATTTGTACCTGCCAACAAATTAATAAATATATCTGATGATCTCATCCTTGACTATTGCAAAGGATTGGCTGATGCACTACGTTCTGTGTTTCATCAGGTTGGAGCTGACGCAACCACAACACAACAGACTCAAGCGCATGATCTGAGCCCTGGTGAGTGGGTTCACGTGAAAAGACATAGAAGAAAAACTTGCCTAGAGCCCCGCTGGGCAGGACCCTATCAGGTCATATTGGTGACGACTACAGCAGTAAAGTGTGCTGGCCTACCAAATTGGATCCATGCCAGCCACACTCAGCGAGTCCCAAATCCACTTAAATCACGAGTAGAGCGGCATCTGGAGATCTCAAGTCCGAGCTCTGAATCAGAGGCTGAAGTACAAGAAATTGATGAGGCTAGAGCAATAGACTCTGAAACTGGTGAACATAACCCGAAGGACTCTGAAGAGCGGCTTGATGAGGAATTGCTTAACACAAGTCAAGTAAAGTGTGTACCAGCTACTGGGACTGAAGAAACTGCTGTTGAACAAGAAGGAAGACAACTCCTCCATAAAGAGGGAAAGGATGGAGAAGAAATAAGTGAAAGAAATACAGAAGAAGAAAGCAAACTTAAAGTAGGTGCAAAGAAACGAAGGTACGAATTGAATAAGGAAGAAGAAGAAGTACAACCAAAAAGGGCAAAGACAGATGATCATTGGCCAAGTGGAGTTAAAAGACTGAAATACAGGGTGGTAAAAGGAAGACCCGAGAGCAGGCCAGAACAGATAAAGGAAGTTTCAGGTGAAATAGAGCAAGGAGAGTCGGATGACGAATCATTGCTGCGACCAAAGAGAGTGAGAAAACCAAACAAAAAGTTCAAGTCACCTGACTGGATTTACATAGTGTTGGAAGAGATTGAAGAAGAAGATTTAAACAAGAAAAGAAACAGCACTGACAGCGAGCGAGAAGAAAAGAGTGATTTAAATCCACCTTAAGAGACTGTAAACAAATTAAGGTGTCACGTTAACAACTGAAGAAAATTTTCCGAAGATGTCCTGGAAATTTGGATTAGTTAAAATAAAAGAAGGGGTAAAGAAGAAAGCTTTGGAAGTGTGGGATCACACTACATTTTTTTTTAACATTTTTTCCGTAGAACATTTTTGAGATAAATTTAGAAAATCCATTTAGAATTTTATAAGGATTAACATTACTATGGCAGATACACAAGTAACAAGATCTAAATGTAGTTTTATGCGTAGGTGTTATAAAGCTTGTTTATGTTTATTTTGTATACTGATAGTATTTTGGATAATATTAACAATTATAATACCTTTACATTTGATTAAAGAAGATACATCTCGTCCTAACAACTTGACAGGTCCAAGGGTAGACACTGACATTAGGCAAATTCTTATTACTCACTTGAAACAGGTAGACGCTAGTAGTTTGCATCATGATAGATTAGTTACTAATTTTTCCTTGAATGTTTTCACTAAACTACTCTACGAATATGTGGAAACAATGGATGCGAGGGATTGTTATGTATGTATACAGTTACCATTGTCTGTTTCAGAAGGTGTGACTTATCATCACCTTCCTTTGACTTATGGTGTGACCTGTAGTGTCTTATCAAGTTTATTGTATAGAATAGGAAAACTAGATTATTATTATTCCATTGTAGATACGATCTTCTCTAAAGTCCCAGTAATACCTGAGTTGAATAAGATAGCACATGCAAATGTCATGGGAGATTTTTTCCTGACAACAAAGCCTTTAGATATAGCATACGCTAATAAAAACAACCTAACATGTAGATTGAAAAAGAAAGAGAACATCTTTTTGGAGATGGTAGAAGAAAGAAGGGCTAAGTTTCAGAGAAAAGCTGTTGAAGAGAAATTGAAAACACCACCTTGGGTTTTCAGAGAAGGCAACTATGACAAAGGCGAGACTTATGCTGCAATGGCTCTGGATTGGTCGCAGAAGGGAAAATTATGCTTACGTAGGGAGAAGACTAATTACAACCATTATTTCATCTGTTCCAGTGAATGTGAAGATACCTATAAAATTATTGGGGGTTGGGGATTAAAGGGAGGAACTGACCCTGTTTTGCCAGGCATATATTATGTCTGTGGGAGGAAAGCCTATTATTGGCTGCCAGATCACTGGTATGGAACTTGTTATCTTGGGATTGTCTTTCCAAAAGTCTACCATGTAGACAAAAGTACAAATGGAATCGATGAAGTAAGGCAAGGAAAAAACCGTATAAAAAGAGAAAGTTTTTCAGAAATTGTAGGAGATATATTTGGAGCATTGATACCTGGAGTTGGGGTTACACTGAATGCATACAAAATTCGACAATTGTCCACAGTGGTTGATCGTTTATCAACGGACACTGCTGGAGGATTCTTGATGATTGACACTGAAATGATTGCCATGAGATCTATGGTTATGCAAAATCGACTTGCCCTTGATATATTATTGGCAAAAGAGGGTGGAGTCTGCGGAATGCTGAAAGTTCAACATTGTTGTACTTACACTCCAGACAAAAGTAAGAATTTGGAAGGATACATCCAGAATATCACTGATTTGCATAAGGAAGTAACCCAACTAGAGGTTGGCGGTTGGCGGTGTCTGGGAGAGACTAAGTAAAAGTTTCTCTACTATAAGCAATTGGTTTTCTTCTATAGGTAGTTCCTTAGTAGGAAAAATAATAGTACCAATAGTTTTTGTAGCTACTATGATACTCATGATAAGAATGACCTATGTTTGTGTGAAGAAAAGTCGCAAAGGAAAGAAGGAAAGGAAATTAAGTAAGGAACATAAAGAAAGGGAAAGAGAGATAGATGAGATAGAAATGGAAAGTTTTAAAGAAAAATTGTATGAAAAATGTAAGGAGCAATGGTCAAAAGACAAAATAACAACTATATAACTTGAAAAACCGTATGTTTTGGGATTTTATGATGGTAAAACCATCAAAGGGGGGATTGATGGAGTGAGGTTTGTAAAATACATCCTCATGAAATTAAGTAACCCCATAATAATGTATTGACTGCATGAACTAATCAACTCTGAATGCACACATTTACACGAGGGGCAAACGCATTTCACATAATATACTAAACCATGTTGGCATTAGTACGTATTAATTGTTTGCGTTTTGAAAAACCGTACTAATGCATGTTTATGCTATGTTGTACATTGCACATTTTGCATGTTGTGCACAAATAACGAAAAGGTTGCTTTAAATTAATAGCTTTCGCTAGGATTTAATTAACACAGGGCATTAGTATGGTGGGAGGTAATCATAATGGGTTTTATTTCATGAATTAATATTCTTTTGTGTTTGTTTATTTTAGTACGGGATTGGGCCTGCATGAAAATGGCCTCTCGTTTAAACCAACATGTGGTTGGCTTGGTCGGTATGAAGCGCGCATGCGCCAGGATGGGTTGCCTGCTTGCAGACTGCAGAAGTGTACCAGCTGATGTAATCCATGTGAAGGCCATGTTGACCTGTGTCCTATTGTTTATGTGCCAAGATGCAACAGCGACTGTGGGAACAGCCATCACTACGTGCAATTCGAATGTGAAGCGGATATCATAATGTACAATGTGACAAAATGTATAATTATGAATGCTAGTGGTATACGAATGTATTGGTCTTAAATCCTTCCTTTGTTAGAACCAGTATAGGATGGATTTGTGGGGAGAACTGGATGAGGCGACCCTAGTATGATTTATGACAACCAATCACAGACCGAGTTTATACTGATACTGCAACATTGTAAGATAGTGAGTTAAACAGGAGGGTATAATTGATATCCCAATTAGGGGTGTGTCAGAAGAGACGAGAACAGACGAGACGAGAGACGAGACAGATCGGAAGACAGAGAGAGAAGGGTCGGAGAGAGATCAGACGAACCTGAGGCAGTGCGGTCGGTATAGCAGTGCAGGCCGGGGTGGCAGATCCAAGACAGAGAGAGCAGACCAGCACAAAGCCAGAGAACGCTTTAGGTACGAGAACGTTGCGGGAGTGCTTGAGAGGAGACTGCGTCCGAGGAGAACTAGATCAAGGTAGATTGATTGTGAGATTAATTTTAGTTGTTAGTCTATGGCAAACTTAGCTGCATCTGTCCTGTTAACTTTGTCCTCTGAGCCTATCTCTGGGGACCTCTCGCCACAACCTCGGCCAAGGAAGTGGTTTTCCTGATTCTTTGGTGGGTATCACCCTCCTTGATTGCTTTAATTTTGCAAATATATTTTTGCAAGTATTTACGCTGTACCTTCTCTTCCCCATTCCTATGCATGCTTTGATATCGATGCAAATGATTCATTTTGATTACATTGCTTGATAATTTGTTCTCTTATATGTAATCTTGTGTGTGCACTGACAATCTAAATTAAGAGCATCTAATAAGATAAAATCATTAACTGAAGAAATGACTCTGTGGTTATTCAGTTAAATATTAAACTGTTTAGTTAATCATAGTCACCATCATCTCTTCTACTAATGGTCCATCGACCAAAGGAAGAAGACAGTTGAGATTATGAATAGTTAGAAATGATATACAAATGTTATTAATGTGAAGCATAGTGCTTACTAAAACTGACAAATTAAACCCCCCAAATCCAGCGCCTGTCTTCAGGGATCATTTATGGGTGATGTGTGATGGGCCCCGTTGTTTGGTAAAGTAATTTATGTGTGTTGAGATTTTCCCTGATCCCTGGTTCCTGAATTAGGGGTTGCGCTGGAGCAATAGCCTTATGTGCAGTAAGGCACAATGTAATTATTATTATTATTATAGTCTTATTTAGTACATAGCTACTCAAAAGGGTTTCCCGGCGCTGAGCAAAGGGAGGGAGCTTATAAAGTAACTTAGGGGAGTCAGAACAGTCAGAAGTTGGAAAAGTCAGGTTTTAAGATTGTTGTGAAAGACAGTTAGAGATTGGCAGCTTCTTAGAGAATCGGGCAATGTATTCCAAAGCTGTAAGAACGACAATCTTGATTCTCTGGAAACCCTGGCTCGAACCTTCTCTTGGGGTACAGGTACAGTCATTCTGTTTCTCGTCCTTAGTGGCTCACATAGATTGATGAGGTAACATTTCTTCTTTCCTTCGTTCATGGACAAGGGCATCTCAGCCTCTCGGCATCACTTGCCCTGCACCTACTTTATCAGTGGATCAGTAAATAATGAGGCACTAGTAATCTTTCAAGCAGGTTTGTGAATGGCCTCTTAAGTCCCACGCAGATCCATCTAAATATCAGGCACTGCCTATGCTCACTTGCTGACAGTGGCGGCTGCCACCGAGTAGTACGGGTGCGGCGGGGGGTAGAAAAATAAATAAAAGTGACTTACCTGGCTGCCGGCCGCCGCCACGTCTCCATCCTCTTCCGTTCAAGCAGGAAGCACACACAGGCTCCCCTAAGCCAATCACAACGCTGCTGTCACCAGCATGACCGCAGCATCGTCATTGGTCTGATCGCCGTGATTCGGACCTCAGACAGGCAATGGGAGCCTGTGCATGTTCTCCACCCAGGCTGTGCAATACAGCCGGGTGGAGAAGTTGCTAAGTGCGCATGAATTTTTGGCCGGCCCAAGACAGCCGGCCAAACTGTCATGCGCACTTAAGTGCCCTAACTGCTCCTTCCCTGCTGGCTGTGACAACAGCCCAGCCCCGCCCTGCAAACCTGCTTCAGTACAGAAAAATAAAATGATAATAACATCGTGATATTACCATTTTATTTTTCCTTTTTTCACTGCTCCAATAGCAGTGGGTGGCGATCCTCCGCCTTAGCGCTGCTGCTGGCTGAGAAATACAATGCTTTTTGCATTGGCTGAAGGACAATGTCTGAGGATTTGGAAGCCCCTTGGAATCTTTGAACTTGTGACCAGTAACTCTTCCCTGGGATTAGTGGTCTTTAGTAGTGGCACACTATGCGTGCCCCTTACTGGCCCCTAGGGTACTTTGGGTACAGATTTGGCAGCTCATCAAGTTGTGAATAATATCATTATTGATATTCACACAAAAAGCCATTTTTGCACAACGCTAAGCTTTGTGCCACAGGACAAATGAAAGCATGTGGTGTCTGATGTGAGATTTGTACTTGAGGGACACCCTCCACACAAACATTTAGGTGCACTCAATATCCCACATGTACATTGCATAATAGCTCTAATTTTAGGGAAATTACACGTATTATGTGTATGAAAAATATGCAATTTTCATTTTGCACATTGTGCCTGCTTTTATTTGTTGTTATGTTATGAGTATTTGTAAAGTACACTGTCACCCGCGAGGGCATATGGCATCATGGAACTGATAGTTGCTGAGGTGGTCGGTGAGGCCACGGTTGATCAGCTACTCCAAGACCTTGACTGGGTAAGCTCAGAGGGAGATGGGTCTGTAGTTCGCAAGTGTGGCTGGGTCTGCGAATTGCTTCTTGAGCAGAAGGGTCACAATGGCATGTTTCAAGGTGTCTGGGAATTTGGCTGGGTTGAAGGTGATGTTGAGGATTGGTGATAGTGCTTTGCTGATTGGCAGGAGCCCTTTGGCAAAGGCATAGTGGGGGCAGGGGAAATATGGGGCCCGAGTGAATGGTCTTCATGGTAGCTGCGGATTCTTCGGTGGTGACGGCAGGCCATGTATTCTGGGTTGCGTCTTCTGCGCTAATGGGGAGCATGGTTGAGAGGGTAATGGGGTGGGGTTTAGGGTTGAAATTGCCCTATATGGAGGTGATTGTGTTGCAGAAGTATTCCGAGAGCTTGTTGCAGTGATCTAGTGGGGTGCTGAGAACTGTTGGTGAGGGAGTGGTGGGTATGAGCTACCGGAAAGTGCATAAGAATTTGCAGGAGGCACATGTAAAGGCTCCCTCTGTGTTGTGTGGTGCATTGCAGCAGTCAGTGCAGTGAATGGTGCCTGCGGTTGAGAGTGTATAGGTGGGCTGCAGGCTAGCGGTGGGTAGGGGGAGGACCAGGTTTCTGACGTTCAATGGGGTCCTTATGCATGTTATGTTTTTATGTAAAACCAGGTTGCTCCACATTAGTAGGTTTTCATCCGTGTGAAATCCTAGGGGGGTTTGTGGTGTTCCAAACCTATTATGCTATTTTCAGCACAAAGAACCCTTTTTGTGTGGGTAAGTTGATCAACACTGCAGTTTGTGATGTGTAGCACCTCCGCAAAATAGTAGTAAAACTGTGACTCTGTTGAGCTTGGTTTACAAAGCATGAGCTTATACAGTATACTCTGTTTGAAGAGTCTGAGTATTGAGTGTACGTTGCAGATGGTTGAAACAAATGTGTCAACCAAACTTATGATGGCACTTAATCAGGATGTGAAGCAGAGAGATGTAAGACAGAGTAATTTTTGTGTATACTTGCAGTATTGGGGCACGTGCAGAAGCTATGCATATGCACATTTTTACTGACAAATACATAGGGCCCTATCCACAAAGGCAAATGTAGTCATAAACGTAATTTTGCAATCAAATTTACCTTCTTTTACACCTGCCAGGAATTCATAAAGGGATTTTTAACTGGTGTAAACCCATTTATGTGTGCAAATTTCTCTGCCACAAGTGCAGAGAGATCTGCACTCGAAATTCCATTCAAGGGCTGCAGAGCAGGCAATCTGAGAATCGACTTGCACTGAAAGTTAGAGAAAGTCCACAAACATGTACATTACCCCCTCATAGGACCCAGTCCTTACCAAAGTGAGGCTATCCCGCCTTCTGACAAGCCATCTAAAACGTGAATCTTTCTTTTATTCTCACTATATAAATCCCTCCCACCCACCACCATGCCTGTTAGTAGAGCGGCTACTTGGCAGTCCCATCATACTTTTATCATACATTATCGCCTCAATGTGTTACATGCTTCTGTTGACAATTTTGCTGTTGGCGTCCTAAACGCTGCTTTGTCTTAAGCTTTGTTTTAATTCAACTTTGTATTCAGCAAGGATCCTTCGTGTCCTGCATTTTCTTGGTGTTTTGGCTTGTGAGATCTTCTCTTTAGTAAGGACTGGGTCGAGGAGGTCCTATGAGGAGGTAAAGGGTCGTTACCTACCGGTAATCTTCATCACCCCAATTAAAGTCCTCCTCCTCCCAGTCCTGTTCCCTCCCTTCCGCTGCGGTTGTGTCTGGTCTTTTTACTAACAGGCTTGGCGGTGGGTGGGAGGGGTTTACTTAGTGATAATAAAAGAAAGGCTAGCATTTTAGATGGCCTGTCAGGAGGCGGGATTGCCTCTGTTTGGTAAGGACGAGGAGGACTTGCTCGGGGTAATGAAGATTACTGCCAAGTAACGACCCATTGTGTCACAAACTTTGCTTTTTTCACCCTGGAAACGAACAGAGATTTACTCCAGCATAGAGATGTTGTTACTCCCCTTCCATGGTGGGAAGAGAAATGGATCATCCCCACACTTGGTGGGTAAAGGGGAAGGGGAAAGTGATTTCTTAATGGGGAAAAATGTGTTCCCCACAGTCAAAGAAAAAAACAAGCAGTGTGCTTTTACACAGCAGGCTCCTTTCCCCACTGTGTGGACTTCTCTGCTATGGAGAACTCTGCATGGGGAAAAGGGCCCTGTAGAATTAGCCACATGACTTCCCATGTATGCTGGGAAACCTGCACCTGGAAATGTTTGTGAATCCTGAAAAGCAGCAAATCTTTGCCTGAACATAGACGTAAATATATGGGTACAGATTTAGTACTTTTTTTGTGAATCAGAAATAGTGTTTTTTGATTTAATAGATGTATTGAATGCTTAGAATCATCCTCCAACACCTCAAAATGCATCTGCGATTGCTGAACCTCTTTAAGAGATGTTTGCCCTTGGGTAACAAGGCCATGTGTAAAATGCCATAGCCTTTACCTCGTGGCCTTATTTGGAGCTTTTACTCAACTTTACTGAAGCTAAAAAGAGAATAATTAAGGGTTGTGTGGTGCTTTGATGAACATGCAGAAAGTATCGTTTCTACTGTAGGTTTTTCTTCCATACATTGTAGTCTCTGCATCATTGAGGTTGTCTGCCGTTCATTGTGCTGCAGGCGCAGCTTATAGGCGAGTTGGCAGCTGGCCCAAAGTAGCCAGGGGCATCACTATGCTGTTTTGTCTTTTTGAGACTAACAATTATTTAAATAATACTACTTAATAGTTTCAATCTTCCCTTTAATTGACTGGGCTTTAAAGGCCCAACAACCAAGGTGCCAGGGCTAGAGAAGGTGTTTATCATGACATGGGGCAAAATGGCACAATGGAAATCCACACAAGAATCAGACACTGCAGGCAGACCAGGGCACACATACGTGTGAACTAGAGGAATTGTTGTTATGGTTAAAGTCAAAGGTTCTGTGATGAAATGCCATCCACTGTCCGCTCTCGTATGTATGTATGAATGTTTGTGGCCTTTTAGAGAACAACCCTATTTTATAAAGGAATTGACTCCTGCACAGCAAAGGGGGTTTGTAGTAGTAAGAGGAGAAGTAGAGGGCCGCAGGGTATAGTGTTATGGGTGGGGTTTGCAGTAGAGAGGGGTAGGTGTTGTGGTGAGGCTAACACTGGGGGCCAGGGCAGTGGCAGAGTTGTGGGTTGGCACAGGGGCAAGATGGAGGAGGATTATAAGAGAGTGTGGGCTCTTCTGGTTTACTTCAGAAACTGAATGGTTCCACTGTAGCAATATGCAGTTTGAAAAGGTGGGTTTCCAGGTCCTTGTGGAAGCAGACAAAGGAGGGAGCCTGGCAGATCCTGACTAGGAGGATGCCCCACATCCTCAGAGCAAGCAGGAGAATGCATGACATCTTCTCATCAAGGCCTAGGTGGTGAACTCCGCTCTGTTTGCTGAGTTTTCTGCACTTCGTGCGGAGTTCTGTTGCGGAGCGGAGTTTTTTCTGCGTGCGCGTTTGCCAACGTTAAGTTGGCGAGCACGAGCGAGGAAAATCCAACGCTAGAGCACCTCCCAGCGGGATTTCTCAATGCAGTCGGTCGTGGATGGTCACGACCGCTCGCATTGAGAAACCATCTGTTCGCGTTGAGGAAGCTGCCGCTCGAGTAGAAAGTCTACGCGAGCGGCAGAAAGAAGCAGCGCCCTCTTGCCCGGCTCATGGTGCCATTTGCACGGATTTTCCAGCGTGGAACAAACACCCGATGCTAAAAATCAGCGTGAAACGCGTGACCTAATGCACTCCACCGTTTGCGGAACTCCGCATAGTACGGCAGAGTTTTTGGGTCACTTTGTGGAGTTACGCATAGCGGAATTCCGCAAACTCTGCCCAGGCCATGACTCTGCCGCTGCATGTCATGTGTGCTCCCTTAGATGTCTTAATCTTGGTTGCCAACTGTGATGTGGTACCATAATCGACTGCCTTGTAAGCAATGAAGCAGGTCCTGAATGTGATGAAGGAGGGTCCTGAGAGCCAGCAAATTCTTTGAGGGTAGGTGTGATCCTTTCATACCTATGTTGACCTTAGATGAGGCAAGCCACTGCATGGAGGACTCTCTTCAGTGGCTGCCGGTGTATCTCATGGATTCGGGGATGCTGCTTGGCATATATATAGATTGATAGGGAATGAGATGTTCCTCTTAGAGAAATTTGTAATTTATAAAACATTTAAACAACTCACAAGTTTGCCAAAAAACGAGTCAGAAACAGATGATATACTTCACCACTTGTATTATTTCATGAATAGCTGAAATGCATAATAAACTGACAACAAACGGCTCAGCAGCTCGGCGTTCAGTGCACTAGGTTGTGACACGCCCAAAATGCCATAGTAATTCGATATCACATGCTCTTGAGCCGCAAGATTACCATAAATAAGCCAAACTGAGGTTCATTCTTGCCGTTAGGTCACGATTGTCTCAGCTTCTTTGCAGACTATTTAACACTTCCATTTGCAAATACAGAGTGACTCGGCTTTCACGTGTGCCTCTCCTAATTCCTTGTAGTATGCTAAGGACCATTTAAGCAGCGGTCTTTACTCATCAGCGAGCCCCGAGGGTCGAAACGTTGACAGTCTACAAGTGCCTTTTTTCTAAGTTCTTTGGGTGCCAAAAAGATGAAAGTGATTTTTGGGCTGGGTCCTGAAGGTTTCAGTCAGTCAGTCAATCAATCAATCAATCAATCAATCAGCATTTGTATAGCTCAACACTGTTACCCATAGAGGTATCTGGGTGCTGATGGTGCTGTGTCTCCGTCAAAAAGCCAGGCCTTCATCTTCTTTCTGAAGTCCGCCAGGCAGGGTGTTCCAGGTCTTGGCAGCAATATAGGAGAAGGAGCGGCCCCCGCTGTGGCGGCGAAGGATGCGGGGTGTGTGTGCGAGGGCGAGAGAGGTGGATCGCTGGTGTCTTGTTGGTAGGTAGAAGCTCAGTGGATGGCTGATGTAGGATGGTCCTTGGTTGTGTAGGGCCTTGTATGCATGTGTGATGATCTTGAACTGGCATCTCTTCTGGATGGGTAGCCAGTGGAGGTTTCTGAGGTGGGGGGTGTGGGGTGTGGGTCCACCTGGGGAGGTCCAGGATGAGTCTGGCTGCAGTGTTCTGTATGGTCTGGAGTGTTTTGAGGAGCTGGGTGGAGATTCTGTCGTAGAGAGCTTTGCCATAATCGAAGCAGCTGTTGTCAAGGGCCTGCATGACTGTCTTTCTGGTGTTTATTGGGATCCATCTGAAGATTCTGTGGATCATGCAAAGGATGTGGAAGCAAGAGGAGGCAACCGCGTTGACTTGTTTCATGATTAGTTGGCTGTCGAGGATGATGGCGAGGTTGAGTGCATGGTCTGTCGGCGTGGGTATTGCTTCAGGTCCCGCTGGCCACCAGCTGTGGTCCCATGCGGAGGTGTTCTTCCCGAAGATCAGTTCTTCTGTTTTGTCGGAGTTGAGTTTGAGGCAGCTGACCCTCATCGCTTTGGCTATGTCAGTCATTGCATTGCAGAAATTGGTGTTGGGGTCCTCGGTGAGCAAGAGGATGAGTTGGGTGTCGTCGGCATATGAGAATATGTTGAGTCTGTGGGATCTGGCGACGTCTGCAAGGGCGGTCATGTAGATGTTGCACAGGTTGGGGCTGAGAGATGATCCTTGGGGTACGCCACATATGATGTCCTTGAGTGCAGAGGTGAAGAGAGGCAGTTGGATGCTCTGTGTGTGTCCTGAGAGGAAGGAGGTGATCCACTTGAGGGCGTTTTGCTGTATGCCGGTGATGTGGAGTCTGTCGATGAGGGTGTGGTGGGATATGGTGTCGAATGCAACAGAGAGGTCGAGGAGGATTAGGGTCAGTTTCTCCACAGTCGAGGAAGGTTCAGACGTCATGTGTGGCAGCAATCAGTGCAGTCTTGGTGCTGTGGTTGGCATGGAATCCAGATTGTGAGACGTCGAGTAGGTGGTTGAGTTCCAGGTATTCGGAGAGCTGTTGGTTGATGGCTTTTGTATGCATGCTTACAGGTCAGCTGCATCATATATCGATTATTATGGCACTCTGGGTGCATAACAACATTCTGCACTGAACACCGAGCTACTACACCATGGTAACAACCTTTACTCTGAAGTTTTTACTTCGGATTACCTTTACCATGCATTTTTTACTTCGGAAACATTGTTACCACGCAAATCTTTTCAGCGCAAGACTTGACATCGCAATTGATCGGTAGGTGGCAGTGTTTCTCTTTCTGTGGCATGTTTTTAAGAATTAGGATTAGGTGCAAGGTTTTTTTTGCGGTGTTTGAAAGTATACTAGCAAAACTGTTGAATATTTAATGATGGCAGTGCTGAGTACAGGTGATACTAGAGGCATTGAATTAGTACAAAAAAAGTGTCATGAACCATTGCAAGAGAACACGCGTACACTGCAGCATGTGCGATGCATTTACATGGTCAAAAAAGACAGAACTTGCAAAGGCACCGGTAACTCATTAAAGCACTCGTGAAGCAAGTTGCCTAATGTTAAAACCAGCAAAGTCATGAATGATCCTGAATGCTGTGAAGCCAGAGTGGCATCAATTGTGTCACTTCAATAGTCCGTTTTCACTGTCAATAATATTCAAGGACGTAGGGGCTTGAATGTCTCTTTTTACAGAAAATAGAGCACCTTGAAGCAGGACGGATAATCGGAGCAGAGAATGCTGCATACAGGTAAGTTTACTTTACGTTCTTTACAGCATAGAAAGAGAAATGGCATGCATGGTGAAAGCGTGCGTGCTTGTTGTTTGTGTGGTAAGTGTACTCTTAATGTTAATGGATGTAATGTACATACATGGTAATGGTGTGCGTGGTTAAATATGCTTTGTAAAGACATGCATGGTAAAACCATGCCTGGTAATGTCATATAACCCTGTGCCATTTGTTGTCACTCTATCACATATTGCATATCTGCCAGGAGAAGGCAAAGGCGTGGACTGCAGCTGGCAGTGCAAGCAGCTATCAAGCATGCCATGGGGCCTGGTGCAAGCAAGGACAATGGCCCCTTTGACTGCAGTTTGGGTAGTAAAATACACCAATTATCAGGGTTCAATTGGCCCCAAAAGCCTCTGGGCCTCAGTGCCACGGCACCTGCTGAACCAATGGTAGCTACTTCCTGGTCAGCTCCCTCAGAGTGTCTGTTTACTGAAAGCACTCATGATGCATGTCTTTAAAAATGGCTGCTGTCGCGTGTGGGAGAAGAGGGAAGGAGCTGTATGATTACAAAGATCTAGAAAATTGCAAATTGAATGTAATAATGAATCAATTGTTTTACAAAATAGTTGTTTTAAAAAAATAAAAAAATAGGTGGTGTGGGTGAAATTGAAAATCATTTGGGTAAAAAGACAGTCTGTTTTTGAAATGGCGATGAAAAAATACCATTCAGTAAAAGTCATGAAGAGGACAAATCATAAATGGTGCAAAACAATGTGTACAATTGTTGCTGAACATCAATGACAGATGGTTAATATCAGGGCGCTGACTGTAAATCGGAATGACCGGGACAGCGCCCTTGGTGGAAAGAAAATGTGGTGTTTGCTGAGGGGGCGGGAGGTCATTGCAGTGTGACAGCAGGAGGTGTGAGGAAGATGGGGAGAGGGCAAGGGGTTGAAGGGGTGCTAACAATTATGCTGAGGTACATTAAGGGCTGATTACAAAATCTTTAACAGGACCCGATTGAGACCAAGTTAGATAAACGAGTTGCTGTATGCATAACATTAAGTCAGGCAGCTCCCTGCTGCGCCCCTCGGAATATTGGCGCCCCGGGCCTGGGCACGGCTCGGCCATGCACAAGGCAGACCCTGATTAATACAAACAGAGTATAGCATAAATGTGTTAAAGCTACACAAAGTGATACTGTTCCACTCTTCCATTTATTTAGACCATGATTAATTGACTCCACTTTTTCAACCAGATACATTGATTTCTGTACAGACGTCGAGAGATGTCTTCACCTCTGTGTGCAGTGTGGATTCTGCCATCGTCCTCAATCTTCATCATGCTTTGCATCCATGAACTGCGGTGGTAACAGTGCTGTAAGTCTCTTGCAGCGGGTGTCGAATATATACATCCAATCTATCAATAGGCATGATGCGCTATACCTTGATTATTTGTTACACACAAAAGACCCACCCAACCCCTCGCAGCTTGAAATGACGCGGGTATTACTGTACCTCTATATGCTATGTCACACTGCAAACACCTAATAAAAACTTGTTTAAATACAAAATAAAATATACATCCAATATACACGTCTTATATTTGTCTTGTATACATCCTATATGCCCCATATGTATGTGATCATGGGGTGCCGCTGGACTTGGATCTGGAGTTGGACATCTGGGCCAACGAGGTTCTGGTTTCCCCCTGAGGCTCTCGTAACTCACAGAGATCCATTGGCCTTGGGCTGAATGCAGACCCCTTGAAGGGTTGTGGCCCCCTACACCGCAGGGGCATGTGCAAAGCCCCTCGGTGACACGTTCTCAGAGTTCTGTAGGGAATTATCATTGATCACTTGAAGGCTACCTCCTCTGCGCTGATACAGTCTTTACCAACCCTTGCAATCTTGAAGGAGAGCGGTGCATCTGACCCTATTATGGGATTACCTGGTGACAGTGTTCTAAGGTAGCTCCCTCAAGAATAAATGTTGGGTTATATGAGGGTGAGTTGCAAGGTCATTGGAGCCACGAGAAGTGCGCCCAAAAAGGATCTTTGTGAGAGGAATGCATCGACAATGTTAACATTAACATTGATGTGTCTGGGATCACGTCTTCATGAGGTGCCCTTTACAGGTTTGAGGAGTCGTGCCAGATTGTTAGCATAATGGGGGTTGCATGTTGTCCACGTGTGCATGATGCAGAGTAAGGTTGTGTCCAGGGTACAAGTCCTAAAAAAGAAGTGGGGGGACTACCCAAGTTAGGCAGTATGCAAGTGACATCATGGTGCATGCCATCACAGCGCAGATGTCATGACGCGTGACATTACACGTGGCATCACTGGAAGTGCATCACTGAAAGTGACATCACAAGAACGGCACCAGATATTAAGACCTCCCACATATGTTTATCAGGTATTTCATGAGTACATTTAAGCACATTAGGAGATTTAACAAATGAGATTTTGTTTAGGGGTTTTGCTACAAAAGTGGCGCAAAATCTGGGCCTGAACTAATACATTTATGTTTTTTTAAAACCCTACCACAAAGAAATTGGCAATGATCTGTTTTGCTTAATTTGTTGCAAAGTCTGCATTTTAAAATATTTTATGGGGTTAAGGCACCTGCTGCAGAGATCTTTGTGTGCCCAGTAAATCTCATGGAGTAGTAATAATGGTAAAATAACTCTGAAGATTAACGCTTTTGCTGGAGAGATCTGTGCTTTGTGTAATCCCAGATTTGAATCAAGGTAGTATAGAAGGTTAATGTGTCACCTGCAAAGCACATCATGTAACATGCAAAAGCCAAATTTTAATTTTATGTAGATAGGTAAGTGGTCTACTGCTTTCAACACAGAGATCCTTTAGTTGCTTGCTGTTCAAAAATTGTAATTCTTCCAATATAGCACAGTGAGCTATGAAGGGCGTGACTCCTACACCTTGTAACCCTCACTGTCTCAGTAACACATCTTGTACATTGACTTACACACTTACATGATTTATTGTCAATGTATAATGTGTATTAACATACACATTATACGTGTAAAACACGCTCTCACACCCTGCACTGAGATGAGTAGCGTTTTAAACGAAATAAAATAGTGCTTTTTAAATTTTTATTTGCGTAAATACTGGGACAGGCCAACACATCTGACATCCTTACAGTGCATGCACTTACATACAGGGACTGAACAAAGTCAAAAGAATGCCTCTCTTAAGTACCTGTGAAGTGATAACAAGCTGTGAGCTTTTGTTTCCCCTCCTTTGCATTTGCATTTAAATGTGAGGTTCCAGACCACGTCCAGTCAGGCTATTCGATCAAAAGGAGGCCTGATGGTCCCTCAACTTCTGCCAATATCTTTGGCCCAGCTGGAGGTGAAAATAGAAAAGCCTCCTTTGCTGTCTGCACGTTGCTGCTGGGAATAGAAAGCAGACAGCGTGCAGGCGCTGCTGATCGTGTACCGGTGTCTGAAAGTTACACCCAGACGAGTTCAGCATATATCTGTGGGACTCAACTTCTTGGCAGGGTGGACGGCGTCCACCCTGTGAAAATAGTGGGAGTACCCCTGACTTGTGCCCTGGGTTGTGTCTGCAACGTCAAGTATTGTGGATGTGCTAATAGATCTAGCTGTCGTGTTTTTAGGTTGAGCCTAGCAGCTGTATGCCCTGCTCTGGGAGGCATGCTGTATCTCCTCTAGGGACATTAATTACACCGCTTACTCCCCATTAGTTCCTTTGTGTGCCTGTCTAAATTCCCTTCCTTTCGGTGGCTAATTTTTGCATTTGTCCCTCCTTTTGGTGGGTGGTTCCTGTCCCTGGCCACTGGTCAACTTACAAGTATTATTCCTCCTCTGTCCATTTTGTTACGCTTTTGCACTACTTTTTCTGTTCCTGACGTGTTTTAGGATTGTCGGCGTCTTTTGTGTTTCTTGTCCTGGCATGTTCCCTTCTCCTCCCACCAGCTACAGGGCTATCAGCTGCTTTCCGCCAGTGTCTTTGATGTTTTCCATACTCTGCAAGTTTATTTGTTGTAAGACGTTTCACTCTGCTGCCAGGAATCCCGCAATACTAAACACAACTATATAATCACACGGCAACGATATTCAAGCAAGCAACATCAAAGCCCACTATATTACAATAGAAAATGCTGTGCAATATTACATACGGAAGTAAAAAAAACGATGTATGTAGCAACAATATTTTAACTTCCAGTTGTTTTCGCATCACAATATTCTTGCAGCACCCCAAATCTCTTTGAAATGTATCGTCAGTGATCTGTGTGTCAAATAGGGATAGAGAGGGTCAGCAGTTGCTGGTTTGCGTTCCTAACTTTGGACTAGTCTCAGGGGTCTTGAAACCAGTCACAGGAACAGATAGTAAACATGGCTCCAGATGTCTTGTTTCAGCTGTACATGGGAGGCTGTAAAGGGACGAATAAGGGGGTCACCATATGGCTTTGAGGTGGTGAATGCGTCACTGCCGCTATATTTGGCTCTTTGCTGCAGTGGTGTCTATGAACATTGCCTGTTTCCTATTGACCTTGGTTCCTACCGGCTTGCTGAAATACACTCGTGATCCTTTCAATAAACCGCTCTGAAGGTGAGTTTGTACTGGTACAGGACTAATGTGTCTGCTGTGTTGGTTGCAGGTTGACTACCTCTCTCCAAGCCATAACAGACACTTTCTCCACTCCTGGGCATTCATGTGACAACCAAATGCATTCTGGGAATCGTAGTCTTCGTTGACTTCTAAACCAAATTTGATTAGCACGCATGCTCGCGATGATTTGAAAGGAGGAGTGAGCCGTCAATGATGCAGCAGGAGCAGTGTCACCGGGACTCAGCTGGCTGAGGGGCCCATTACACTCCAATTATATGGGGCAGATTTACAAGTCCCTATCGCCTCTTTTGCATCACTTTTAACATGGGAAAAGTGACGCAAAAGTGGTGCAAGGGGCTTGTAAATCTGCCCCTATATGTTTATTCCAAACCAGCCAGGAGGTGGGCGCCATTTCTTGCTTGCATTCGTTCATTTTGCACTCTTGCTTTGCCATTGTTTGTGAGTGAAAAGTCCAGACCTTGAAACAGTGTCTTTGATAACGTATATTTATTTTATTTACAAGACATCTTAGCCTTTACATGTCAACATTACTGAGAATACAGTTCTAGCAATTAAATACCTATAATATATGCCCACCCTACCGGGGTAACTGCACGGCGCTCTTGCGATTCATAGTCGACATTTCTTTAGCAAGAATCCTATCAAAGTTTAGCTATTTATTGTGTGACTAGATCACAAGCTTCAATATAGAAGATGCACATAGTAGTGAAAACTGCCACTCAAGTTCACACGGTGAGTCTGCATCAGAACATGACGACGCCGAGCGCGTACATTTCCTAATACAGGTTCCTGCTGTGGCCCTCCAGGCCTTGGCAGGATTTGTCAAAAGGGTACAGACAGGTGGTGCATTATAAACTTGGAGATATGGGAGAAGCCCGATGTGTTGTAGAATGTCCACCACATTAACGAACAAGCACTGGCAATGCCAATTGTTTTAGCTTTTGTTTAGTGAAAAGATTATTCCAAGTTTCTTTAACACAAGTAAAGGAACAGTTCCACTTTCACCAGTACGTGTAGCAGGAGTGACTAGCAGTGGAAGCTTACCTCATTGGACACCAGCAATACATAACCGTTTTAACCATTTATACCACACCACACTCACACCCGCCACATTTCCCAGTTGCATGCATGATAAGCTAGTCCAAACCCGGTTTGTTTTTAGAATTGTGACACTTGTAGTCCTAGTATCACAATCAGTTAAATAGACCTACAAGTCCCAGAATATTTAGAAAAAACAGACTGGCCTAGCTAGCCACTCCTGGACCTGGGTAATTCGGCAGCTGTGCACAGGCCCCTTGTAGAATGTCTTACAAGTCAGTATTCGCAGGCTTTGAGCTCAATGAGAGTCCCCTGTGAGGGCGTAGGAGGCACTACATGCCTTGGAGCAACGCTCTAATACACTCAAAAACTATACTCCTCTCTAACTATTTACTGCAATCAACACTACACCCTTCATCTAAATAACACTATACTCCATATATTACAAAACACAACATGCAAATCCATAGCACACCATACCACTCATCTCAAATCATCACCACTATACTGCACACCACTCCACAGCACTACACTTTACTCAAATTTACAAAACTACACTCAACACCCCTGTACAACAAATAGGTATAAACATAACACATAGCAACCACACAAATATACAACAAAACAAAAACATATAGGCAGGGCTTTAAGTGGGATGAAAAAACTGAGGGGTCTCTCAAAGGGGTGTGGCCAATGTAATTAAGGGCGTGGCTTAAAACACCTAAGCTAAAAATCTGTGCTTAGCATAGTGTGCCGCCCGAATTGTTTTTTGCTGTTTCTGTCATTGCATCTCGATATATGATAGAACAAGTAACATCATCCCTACGAGAAGTCAGGACTATTGGCTTTGTCAATGGTTGTTAGTTGCATAAGATAAATGAGCAGCAACTATGGCTTGTATATAATATTGAAAAAGCTTCCACTTAAGCCCTGGTGACACCACGACAATGTTGCTGCTCCTGAGTTTCAAAAAGAGAAGGGAAATCCAGAGAGAAAATGACTCTCTTTAAAGGATTTCCCTTCCCCAACAACACTCACTTGGCATGACGTCATGCCATAACTTCTCCACTAGTGAGAAGTGAGCAGTGTGAGCACGCGCACAGGATGTGCCTGCTGTCTCGAAATGGGTCTCCATCGGGCTCTGTTTTGTGCCCTGGCACATTCGGTCAGTTTTTTCCCGACTGCAGTGACAGCAGTCTGATGTCACTGCAGTCCGGAAAAAAATTGCCAGGGCTCAAAACAGAGCCCGATAGAGACCCGTTTCGAGGCCCCCTTTAAAAAACTGCCGGTGCTCAGCACCGGTGAGACCCAGCCCACTTAAAGCCCTGCATATAGGCAAAGCTATCCACACAGTTCCACGCAACACAAATTCAACTCCACACATTTCCACTCCACACCACATAATTCAACACCAAACCACATAATTCAGTCCAACACAATTACACAACACACCACATACATCCAATTGACACCACAGAATTCCACATCATGCCACAAAATTCAGCAGCACATCACATAGTTAAACTTCAATACATACCACTTGACAACACAAAATACCATTCCACATAGTTACACTCCATACCACACAATCCCACTCCTCATAATTCCAGTACACTCAATACCACATAATTAGTATCCACATAATTCCACTGCACACCATGCCACATATTTCCACTACACAAATCCACTCCACACCACAAATTTCAATGCCACACAACTCCACAACTAACAATTCCATTCCAACTCACATCATTCACTACACACCACATACATATACTCCATAACACATAGGTAAAAGACATTGCCATTTACAATGCCAATAGCTCTAACTCAAACAAATGTGAGACCTATTGCATTTCCAGTGCTTGTTAAAGTAGTTCTTGGCTGCTGCCTGTCTCTCCTGGGACTGTATGGATGGGAGATCCGAAGGTGAGCTTACAAATGCAAGTATTGGTTTAGAGCGGAAATCTGTGTACACAACTATGAAGCAATGCGTCAAGTGCTGATAGAAGTGGGTGCAAACTGCGGTAAATATGTTCTGTACGTTGGTAGGTGCCCAGCTTCTAGAGGGGCTTCACAGACCTGTCGCCTAACAGCAGGAGACATTGGTCCTTTCTTGCATCTGTGGTTACTGCCACTTCTCCTCCCGTCCTGTGATGACGTGTTTGCTGTCGACTAGCACTTGGTTGGATCTAAGTGCAAGAGATTGGCCGTGATGGATTGGGGCTTGAGTGGGGCCTTGGCTTCTGCTTTCATCTGGTTGGTGGAGGTCAAGTCATATAGTAGTGTTGATGTCGGGGTCACACTGTTGTGGAGAGTGGAGCCTGTGGCTCTGCCTGGCCTCAGTGTGATAGATGTGTGTCTCAGGACAATTGAGATGTGTCATGGTTCGTCCAGCCTTAGTGTTACAGTAGACAGCAGGCGAGGTCAGCCATGGACGTGTGAGACCTAGGGTGTTCCTTTGGTGTGGAAAGGAAGTGTGACACGCTGTGATGGGGGGTGGATGCCACTGGACATTGATGTGGAAGAAGACATCTGAACCAAGTCCTGTTTTCCAGAGACACTTTGGATCCTTGCAGGATGACACAGTGGAAGTCCATATGCCATGTGAGGGGTGACAGTGGCCACCAACATGAAGAAAGCATTCCACATTGTCGTGGTTGATGTACACACTATGGGACTAAAGTCACCACAGAAGATGTTATTGTGCAGTTGGTTGAAGCTGTTGTGAGGGGGTTGGACATCTCTGCCTTGAAGACGGGGTTTATGCTGAGTGGTCAACAGATGATGTGGACATGATGCTCTGTAAGGCTGATAGTGAAAACTAGCAGTAGAGGAGCTTGTTGCTACTGAAGTGCGCAGGGCGCATGATAATCGATGAACAATCATGATGCCCCCTTCTGTTTGGTTTGGTTGGTGAATGCGTGGATTCTGGAGTCCTGTGGACCAGGGCATTCCGGATGTGTCTAGTGGTTGACATGAGCCAGGTCAAGGTTGTTTGTGGTGAAGAGGTCAGCTTTATCTGCAGTCATCTTTGCTGGACACGAATGTGCTCAGAGTGTTTCTTGTGAGAGGTGAGTTGAAGGTTGAAGTACTTGGTTGGGCTTCATGTCTGTCATGAAAGGTTGTGGAGTTTGTGTGTGTGTGATTGCTGAGATGTTGCCAGGGGATATGGAAGGGATGCACATGGGAAGGAGGCAGTTGGTGACAAGTGCTCTGCTTGATGCAGTCCCAGTTGCAAGGGTTCTGGCCTTAAGCCAGGCCCTATCCGGGGACCCCTTTGCCTATTTTTACCATTTGTTGTGAACGTCTGATTGAGGACTTTCTGAAAGGCATGTAGAAAAGGGGACAGGGGTGCTGGGCCTGGCTGTGGGTGCCGTGTTGTGGGTGAGTCACTTCAGCCTGGATGCCTAGGAGGTGTCCTGTGCGCACAGTCGGTTTTGGCATCTGCTAGTTGAAACTTTTAAATCTTGCCTCGTTGGGCTTCTCTGTTTTCCCGACGGTGACCCATCTCCTGTCTGGACTGGCTGGCTGGAATATAATGCATGGGAAATCAGTTTATCTTGTGCGGCTTAAAAATGCATGCCCTGTAGGCCTAAAAACACGTACACATTCATATTAACATTACAAGATGTGAATTTCAAGCACTAGAGGGCGCTGTGCTTCCGTTGAACTCTTTCTTGTGCCAGGACTCGCAAAAGACAATGGGCCCTACGAGTACACTGCGAGTCGCAGAGGCATTTGTGATTCGCAATTTATCTTTAAATACATTGTGAGACAGGTATCTGAATTACCCGATTTTATCAAAGCAGAATCTGCCCCTTTGCGACCTGTATTTTTGCATTTGGGATGCATCATCATCATGTTTTTCAGTTTAGTGCATTGCATTTAAGGAATAGCAATTTGCGATTCCTTAAATGCAATCGCAATTAAGTAATCGCAATTTTGCGATTCCTTAAATGGGCCAGATGTATGAAGCGTTCGCAGAATCGGCCCGTTTGCGAACGGGAAAAAGCCTTTTGGGATGTATCATCCCAAAAGGCCATCGCAAAATAAGGAATCGCAAAATTTGCGATTCCCTATTTTGCGAATGCACTTAAGGAATCGCAAACTGCGATTCCTTAAATGCAATTTTGGAAGCACCCAAAATTTGCGATCTGGCCTTAAGGAATCGTAAATTGCCACCAACTTCAAGTTGGTGCTAATCTGTGATTTCCTGGAAAAATTCACTTTTTTGCATTTTTCAAAGTGCCATGTGGTGCATATACATGCTCTTAGGGCATGTATGTGCGCCACATGTGCACACATGCATATTTCAGGGGTGCAACAGGGTGTCCTTTTGGCACCCTTGCACCTTGAAATTGCATGCGCAATTTGCGAGTACCTATTGGGTACTCGCAAATTGCGCATGCAATTCCCATTCATTTCTATGGGCCTCTTGGCCCATAGGAATGAATGGGAAGCCATTCATTATTTGCGACTCGCAATTTGCGAGTCGCAAATAAGGAATGCGTAGGAATCGCTATTTTAATTGCGAAACCTACATACATTGCATTTTGCGAGTCCTTAATAGCGAATCAGTAAAATTCGCTATTAAGGACTCGCAAAAGACAATGGGCCCCATGCATCATCCGAAAATCGGGTCGCAAACGGGCAGATTCGCAGAATCTGCCCCTTTGCGACCTGTATTTTTGCATTTGGGATGCATCATCCCAAATGCAAAAATCGCAATTTAAGGAATCGCAAAATTGCGATTACTTAATTGCGATTGCATTTAAGGAATCGCAAATTGCTATTCCTTAAATGCAATGCACTAAACTGAAAAACATAGCGATTTCGCTAATAGGGGTCGCAAATTACCATCAATCTGAACTTGATGGTAATTTGCAAAAACTTTGAAAAATGCACAAAAGTGCATTTTTCAAAGTGCCATGTGGCGCACACATATGCCCTTACGGCATATGTGTGCGCCTCATGAGCCCAGATGCCAAATTTGGGAGTGCAGCAGGGTGGCCTTTAAGGCCCCCTAGCACCCTTCAAATTGCATTCGCAATTTGCGAGTACCTATTTGGTACTCGCAAATTGCGAATGGCTTCCCATTCATTCCTATGGGCCTCTAGGCCCATAGGAATGAATGGAAAGGCATTCCTTAATTGCGAATCGCAATTTGCGATTCACAATTAAGGAATTTGTAGGAATCGCAAATATTTTTGCAAAACCTACATGCATAGGCAATTGTGATTCCTTAATAGCGATTCCTTAATAATCGCTATTAAGGAATCGCAATTGCCTAGCTTGATGCATGTGCCCCAATGTTGATACATCTGCCCCCTGGCCCTTAGCGATTCCCAATGGGATCGCAATTGACCTGCCTCATCAATATTCATGAGATAGGTCGCAATTTGCGACCCATTGGGAATGGCCTGTAATCACTGGGATGGTGGCCTGCTGGGGTCAGCAGACCACCATGTATGTGATTGCTTTTTAAATAAAGCAATTTTTAAAAAAAAATGCAGCCCATTTTCTTTAAAGTAAAACGGGATGCATTTAAAAAAGAATAATGAAAAGCTACCTTTTCATTTTTTAAGAGTACACAGTGGTCTGTGGGACCACTGCCTGATCTTAAAAAATGTTGCCACCCACATTCACAAAGAGGAAGGGGTCCCTTGGGGACCCCTTCCCGTTTGTGAATGGGTTACCACCTCCTTCACGGAGTAGGTAAAATATGAATGTTTTGCGACCGCATCCCGGTCGTTCAAAACATTCATACATGACCCTGCGACTCGGTATTAGGAAGGGACTCCCTTGGCATGCCCCTTCCTAATACCGACTCATAAACCCTATTTTACGAGTCGGTAATAGGTTACCAACTCGCAAAATAGGATTAGTACATGCTGAAAGCCGTTTTAATGGTTGCGACCGCTAAAAATGGTCGTACATGTACCACATAGTGATTCCTGGGCTATATTCCCTGTAAGGTGCACGTGTGCGCACGCGCACACCCTACACTTTCACAGCACCCTGGACTTCTGCAGGAGCACACATTGGATTACCGGCACAGATAGAAAGACTTCCCAAGCTGCTCATTTAAAAAGAATGCAGTGGAAGGAAGTTTTCTCTTCCTGTGCGTGCTGCAAGAGAGGAATCCAGTTGAAAAGAGATCCTGCTGCGGCCCCATCAGTATTCTGATGGGGCCTCTCAGGCTGGCAGTGTGACTAGGCAGCTCTTTAAGTGAATACACTAATGCAGTTAACACCTTTACAAGCCCTTTTGCTCTATCCATTTGCTTGAAAGGACTTTAGGAGGTGTTAAATGCATTAACATGTCAACAGACGGCAGGGGAGACACGCAGGTTCACTGGTTTATAGGGCCATCAGGCAGGTCTAACAGGCCTTTTTGGGGCTGTTTATGACCTGTTTTATGGGCTACTGGGCAGGTTTTTACTGTTGATTTCCCTGATAATATCAGAAACACTGCCTGCAGTAAATAAAAATGCAAGGAATGTTGCATACCTTGCAAAACACTTAAACAGCATATCTTTACACTTTCACAACTGCCCTAATTTGCAAATGTGGGCCACTATTTTAGCTGTCTCATTCACTAATGGAAGCCACTTGCTGCCCAGTTCAAACCTGAAGATGTACATGGCTACAGTAACAAGCATTGGCAACACCAATAGGTTTTGCCTATGCAAGATCTGTTGGCGTTGTCAAAGTGTTATTAGATATGTTGCACAGCAGCACAGACTTAAGGGCCCACCACCTTCCCAGGGCAATGAACTATAGAAGTGCAGGGGCCTGCATGCCCCCCTCGCAGCCCCGGGGACCGCCATCTCCCTGGGGCAATTAACATAGAAATGCGGGAGGCCCGCACAGCCCCCTGCAGTCCCAGGTACTTGCCACCTGCCAGGGCTCAAATAATATAATTGAGGCGTTCAATTGCGGACCCCCGGCCCCGCCGGGGACCACTACCTCCCTGGGGCTAAAGTATACATTAGTGGCGGGCTGCGTGGCCCCCCTCCTGGAGCCAAAGATGGCCCTGGGGACCGCCACTCCCCAGGGCCAGCTCCTGCAATGTCCGGGGTGCCCACCCCCGGGACATAGCTGGTTGCTATGGCTTGGCTAGAGCTTCCCACTCCCGCCAAGCCATAACACACTGTGCTCCGATTTGAGCAAGCGAGACCATTTTGCACTTGCTTGCTCAAAGGGGAGCACAATTGCTTTTACACACACGGAGCTCATGTTAGCAGCTCTCTATGTGTAAAAGCAATACCGGCTCCCCACCTCCTGCAGGGGACCGCGGGGGCTTTCAAGCTCCCCCATGGTCCTCATCTTTGGTAAGAGGATGCCCAGGGTGGGACCAGGGCACCCACATTAGAGGCCGGGCCCCGGGAAATGGGGTCCTCCTCCCCTGTTTTTAAAAAAAAGAACAAAATATAGAGGGCAGGTCCCAGAAGATGGAGTCCCTGGGACTGAAATTAGCCCAGGAGGGGGCCGTGTGCAGTGGCGGCTACCTCCGAACGGGGGTGGTGGGGAATGTCTCTCTTCCGTCCTCTTCAGATCTGCTGGAAGCACCTAGACTTCCTGACTCTCCCAGACAATCATTGGTCTGCGACACAGCCCAGTGGAGAACATGCTAAGTGCGCATGATGGTTTGGCTGGCCTTAGAGGGCCGGCCAAGCCATCATGCATACTTAGAGGAGTGCAAACCACTGCTCACTCTGCTCTGGCGTCACAGAGCCCAGCCCTGCCCCGAGTGCAGCATGGAAAAATAAAATTATAACAACGTCCTGTTATTATCATTTTATATTTATTTTAAGCACGGCTGAAATAGCAGTGCAGCGACGCTCCTCCTTAGCGAAGGAGCCGCCACTGGCTCCGTGCCCCCCCCCTCTCCTTATTGTCACCCCCTCGGCCGTCACCTACCCAGCCGGACATCTGACATTGTTTTTCCTCGCCTCTCCGTTATGTTTCATCCCCTCTATCTTTCTCTGATATCTATACTTGGTATCTGTAACTGAAGTAATTATGTAATTTTTAACTTGCTGATCCTCATGTAAAGCGCTCTGATACCTACGGGTCTAGCCAGCGCTATATAAAACTTTGCAAATAATTTTTTTTTTTAATTGTTCTTTAAAAAAAAAAAAAAAAAATGTAAAGGCTGGGCCCCGTAGGGTGGGGTCCCCGGGGATGAAATCGGCCGGGGAGGGGAGCCTCTCTGCCATAAAGGCCAGGGCCCAGGGGATGGGGTCCCCGGGGCCGAAATCGGCCTGGGGAGGGGGGCCACACAGCCCGAATGACTGACTATTTTGCTTTGTGTCTACATCCGTCGAAGCCCCGAAATGAGACATGGCCGGATTGCAAAGCTGCAAAAGCAACGACTGTTTTGAACCCTGACCTTTAGTAGATCAGGGTAGGTGTTAACAAAAACGGACGATGGTATTATTAGTAATACACAAGAGATGTTTCTGCTGTTCACGGAAACACAGCCCAGTATAACGCTACTAAAAAACAAAGAAAGAACATCAGATGCCGATGAAATTCTTTTGTGACCACAAGGGGGCGCGCAACTCAAGGAAATGCAATTCCGGTCACTGGTCCAAAGACAACGAAATACTCCTACCTGGTGTAAACGGTATTTAGGTTAAAAAATTGATTTAACTTGAGACGTCATTGTGTTTGACAAACACGAACGGGCGTGAGAATTGTCACTCTGGAGCGTTTGTATCAGCTGACGTATGGGAGAGAGAAGGGAACTCCTGTTAGGGGGGAAGGGAACAGAGTGAGCCGAGGGAAAGAGGGAGGCGGAGAACGAAAAATCAGGGTAGAATAAATGAATGAGTGATGGGGGAGGGGAGTGAAGAGATGGGTTCATTAAAGGATAGCGAAGGGCAGGGCCGAGTAAAAACGGATATGGACGCGAAAGTGAGGTGCGAGATGAAGACGGGGGAGACAGTAAGGGCAGCCTAAAAAAGTGAGCAAGAAGAAAAGGAAGAGGTTTGTGGGGTGGGGAATTTAAAAGAGGTCGGGACGGGTTGTTTAAGTAAAGAGATCAGTGAAATGTGTAGAAAGAGGGGTTGGGGGGGGGGGGGGAGAGAATGACGGAGAGGCAGAGGATAAGCGAGGGGTAAGGGAGAGTGAGAAGTGGAAGTAGTAAGTATTGAGAGTGAGGAAGTTAAAGAAGAAGGGGTGGAGTGAAGGTAGGGTGACGGGACGGGCTCAGACAGAGAAATAGGACTATGGGCCACATGCATCAAAGGAAAAACCGGTCGCAAACCGCAGATTCTCAGAATCTGCCCCTTTGCGACCGGTATTTTTGCATTTGGGATGCATCATCCCAAATGCAAAAATCGCAATTTAAGTAATCGCAAAATTGAGATTGCATTTAAGGAATCGCAAATTGCGATGCCTCAAATGCAATGCATGATGCCATTAAAAATAGCGATTTCGCTCTTAGGGGACGCAAATTACCGTCAAATGAAACTTGATGGTATTTTGCAAAAACTTTGAAAAATGCACTAAAGTGCATTTTTCAAAGTTCCAGGTTACACACACACATGCTCTTGGGGCATGAGTGTGCGCAACATGTGTTCACTTAACAATTTCAGGGGTGCAACAGGGTATCCTTTTGGCACCCTTGCACCCTTAAAATTGCATGCGCAATTTGCGAGTACCTATTGGGTACTCGCAAATTGCGCATGCAATTCCCTTTAATTCCTATGGGCCTCTGGGCCCATAGACTTGAATGGGAATCAATTCCTTAATCGCGACTCGCAATGTGCGAGTCGCAATTAAGGAATTTGTAGGAATCGCAAATTTATGTGTGATTCCTACATGCATAGGCAATAGCGATTCTTTAATTGCGATTCCTTAATAATCGCAGTTAAAGAATCGCTATTGTCTATGTTGATGCATGTGCCCCTTAATGTCCTATTAGGTCTCAGGGATATATATATATATAATATGACCCCCAGGTCATCATAAGGAATGCAGACAAAGGAGGAAATTTGGTCATCTGGGGGAAAACTGATTATAACGAGGAAGCTTTAAGACAGCTATCAGATCGAAATTGCTACTGCAAAAGTGATATGCTTTCCTTAAAGGCAACCTATAACACATACTACAGCAAGTTATTAGCATGGAAGAGTGCGGGACTGCTTACAACTGATGAATATAAATTCTTAAAAAATGACACACCAACAACTCCGGTCATTTATTTTATACCAAAGCTACATAAGGACCCCCTCAAGCCTCCAGGACGGCCTATAATTTCTGCAAGAAACAGCTTGACAGAAAAAACATCCCAATATGTAGATCATTTTTTGCAGGAGCACGTCCAAAGCCTTCCCTCCTACATAAAAGATACTGGAGACTTTTTAGCCAAAATTCAAGATTTTAAATGGCAAGAGGATTTTCTGTTAATAACTATGGACATCACAGGGCTCTACACAAGCATCAACCACAAAGATGGCATTAGGGCAATCCAGCACTATCTCAGAAAGAGACCTGCCCCACATGAACAACACAGCAAAATGCTTATCAACATGATAGATTTTTGCCTGAATAACAATATCTTCTTATTTCAGAACACCCTATATCAACAACTACGGGGGGTAGCAATGGGGGCCAGCTTCTCCCCCAGTTATGCCTGCCTTCACATGGGATGGTGGGAGGAGCTGGTCCTACAAAAAATCCATGTGACAGCATTTCGAGATCATGTAAAATTGTGGTTACGATTCATAGACGATCTGTTTGTGATATGGCATGGGACCGTACTTGAAGCACAAAAATTTGTAGAGGGTCTGAATAACAATGATATCAGTTTGGTATTTACTGCCTCTAACAGCTCAGATACAGTGATATTCCTAGATGTGCAAGTGTACATTAGTGAAAACAAGATTGAAACTAAGGCACACAGAAAACCCACGGCCGGCAACTCAGTGTTGCATACAGCCAGTGCCCACCATCTTATACACAGTATCCCGTATGGGGAAATGATAAGATTGAAAAGAATCTGTAGCAACAAAGAAGATTTAAAAATAGCACAACAAGCAAGCAAGGACAGATTCTTACAAAGGGGTTACACTAAAAAATGCATTGAGGAAGCCATCACTAAAAGCCAGACACTACATAGGGCAGACCTACTTAAATCAAGCCATTTCCAGACATCAACTCTGACATCAGTGGCAAATCCAGGAATTCCCAATACATCAGGGGAGACATTCAGAATGATAATAGGATTTAGCAGACAACAAAAAGCAATCAACAAAATCATTCAGAGAAACTGGCCTATAGTGTTAAATGATCCAATTATAGGCCATCTGTTGCCCACTAAACTTGCCATCACGTGCAGTAGAGCAACCTCTATGAAAGATGAGTTGGTACAGAACCCGGTCAGCAAAAGTTCGGGAACTTGGTTGGCCCAAAGAAAAGGGTTTATTAAATGCAAAGTATGTAAGGCCTGTCAATTTGGTACCACTACAACAACATATAAGACACCATTTAGCTCACAGGAAATCTCCATTGACAAAGCTCTGACCTGTAAAACCGAATATGTTGTGTATGTGCTCGAGTGCCCCTGTGGTTTGAGGTATGTGGGAAGTACCAGACTACAGGGGCACAAGAGGATATTACAACATATCAGAGCCATAAAAAATAAAGACCATACATACCCAGTGGCTCGCCATTTTGGCAAACGGCATCATTCGGATTCCAGCAAACCAAAGTACTTTTTAATTGATGCCGTACCAGTAAACAAGAGAGGCGGAAACAGAGAGAAACCCTTGCGCAGGTTAGAAACGCGATATATTCTGGAGCTAGTCTCCAAGCACCCTGGGGGGCTCAACACCACAGAGGACTTATACACATGTTTGTAATATAACATATATTGGGAACGCTTGCATCATATAACATCTTTGAAGTCAAGACAGGTACACCTGGACTATCTTCAACCCAACATGTATACAGGGAATAAGCTGCTAGTCTACTTGATAAAACAGTCAAAAAAACATAATTTTTTTTATTTAAGACTCAATGTTTTAGCTCTTTTAGCAATTTTAAACACTAAGGGGATTTTTCAGCACTTGCACTTTAACTTTTTAATCAAGCACTTATTCACTTGTGCAGTCATGTTTACAATAGACAACCATCCAATGAAATTACTGACACAGACAAGGATTTCAGAAATGAGAATGGTATCATTCTGATTAACTATGAATTTCAGTACTGTAGTTTGCTCAATTTGCACATATTGTATTTTACGATAATGATTTTTATCACAGCATTAACAAGTTTATTCCCCCATGATTTAATGTGGTTTATTGCGAAGGCATCTAATCCGTTGGAGGGCTGGATATGGAGTCAGAGCTGGTATTCAAACCATGATTCAATCTGACAGGCATGTTGATTAAGACAAGACATAATATTGATTGAACAAATGTTTTTAAAACCAGTACTAGATTTTGCCGATTTTGCACATATTGTATTTTATTGGTATGTACAATTTTATCACAGATTTTTAGTATTTATTTACGAGAAAATTGGTTTTACTATATAACTAGTAAATCTGTTGAAGGGTTAAAATATCTAACCAAGAAAAGATACTTTGATTCAGGAAAGATTCATGCAGTCATGGCGATTATATAAATGACATTGCTGAAAACTAATCTTTTGAGCACTAATGACACCGATAAAGCAAAACAAATGTGATGGTTTATGTTGAGAAAGGAAACGAAGAGTCTGTTGTCTATGTTCACAACTGCATTACAATTGTTTACAGCACTTGTCACTTTAAATAAGGGCGAAAAAACAAGATAAAAATCACGTGTTGACTGTTTTGCGCGTCATGTGATCAAGGCCCTCCGGGGCTGAAACGCGTTATGACTGTCGTGTTCTTTGTGGAATAAAGAAAACCGTATAGCACTTATCTTGTGGTCCGTGCTCCATTTCTTCAACAAACGGAAGCGCCATATATATATTGTGATCAAGACCGGGGAAACTCGGTCGAAACGCGTCATGCTGCTGACAATTCACAAATAAAGCACGATATTTAATCCATCTGGTGGTCCGTACCTGATTTCCTGCTTTAGGAGGATTTTTCATCAGGATTGTGGTTCTTGATATATATATATATATATATATATTGCATACTTCGCCATGCAAATTCATGTAAACAGGAACAGATGAATGCGAACCCAGGTATTAGTGCATGGTTTTTTATGTTCAAACGCCCAGCACCACCGCCATGACGCGTTCCGACCTTCAGGAGGCCTTGATCACATGACGCGCATGAGGAGTGTCCCCACATTTAAAGTGCAAGTGCATTAGCATGTGACAATCCACAGTACTGAGTTATAGACATAGAGGAAACTGCCAAGTTGCAACCAGCAAAATCATGATCATGGACTTACAAATATGTAAAAGCACATGAATTCTTAAATATTCATTAATTCATAGATATTTAGAATGATTGAATTAAAAACAGCAATATGTTAAAAATTCAAGAATAAAAACCATCATTTGGAGGTCACTATTCAAAGTGCAAGTACAAGGTAATTCAGCCCAAGTGGGCTCAAATATCGAGAATTGCATCACGAAAGAATCATATTAGCTGCTTTTCAATGGATAAAAGCAAATAAGTAATTAAATATTCATTAATTCATAAATATTTAAAACAGAGCAGTGCAAAAAACAAGTTACGAATAAAAACCGTAAATAAAAAGTCTCTATTCAAATTTGCAGTGCAAAATAGGGATAGTACGTGACAACTGTGAAATGGCGTAAACAATTGATAGTTGTTTCCTAAACATTTACACATTAATGATTCGTCATGTACTATGTCAGTCACTACCTTTCTGTACATCCCTATTAGATCAAGGCATTGCCTTGACAAATGGATTTGCCTTTATATAAAGTGCTGGTGCAAAGCTGTCCTGCCCAAGTGGGCCATTGAACGTCCCCCTACGTTTAATTGACAAAGTGCGAGTGCATAAAAAGGTGCCACCATAATGAACCAATGAAGGTTCTAAAAAAGTGCAAAGTGCTAATAAAACTAAAAAAAGTTTCAGGGGCAGAGCAGTAAAATGTATAATAGAATTTCAGTGCACAAAAGGTATGGAAAGTTAAAGACAGGTAAAAAAGTCCTCACTGGAGTTAAGGCCCTGGGGCATCTTGGTATCTAACTCCAGGATGTACCTAGTTTCCAATTTGCAAAGGAGAGCTTCCCGATTGCCACCCCGTCTGAGAGGTAGGACCGTGTCCACTACAAAGTAGCTAAGATGTTCCAGACCATTGCAGTGGACGTCCTTGAAGTGCCTGGCAACCGGGTAAGATGCATCACTATTGCTGATCGCCCTGATGTGCTGGAGTATCCTCTTGTGGACCTGCAACTTAGTACTGCCTACATATTGCAGGCCACACGAACACTCCAGCACATACACGGCATACTCGGTTTTGCACGTGAGCATCTTAGTGATGGGCACTGGATCATTTTTGAAAGGGGTTTTGTAAGAAGTTTTACTAGTACCATATTTGCATGCTTTGCAAGAGGTACACCTAACAAACCCCTTTCCGGAATTTAGCCAGGTTTTAGTCGTGGTTAATTCAGGGCTACTCTTAACCAAGGTTTCGCACATAGAACGTGCTTTTCTGAAGGTTATATTTGGAGTTTTGGCAAGTGAATCCCCAATTACTGGATCATTGCGGACCAGGACTCAGTTTTGGTTAATTATCTTGCGCAATGACTGATGCTGTCGATTCAAGCAAGCCTGGCTGATGACGGCTGGAATGCCAGAAACCGGTCCTAGGATGCTTGTTTCCGGTCCAGGGAAGACATGGCTTGGCAGTTCGGGCTGGACTGTTCCCATGAGGCACAGGGTCAGACTGATTTGCATATGGCCATGTCTGAACTGGGGTGGTGGAGTGAGCTAAAGAATGATGATGGATTAAACCCAGATCAGTTGACGGGGGGTGAGTGTTTGATTGGCTCAAGCGTTCCGTCCATCATCCCCTTTTGTATCGCTTTGTTCGCCCTAAGTTGGCGGGGTATGCCCAGACGTGGGTCCCTTGCTCACTTTGCCACTGGATTCAAGCAAGCCTGGCTGATGACGGCTGGAATGCCAGAAACCGGTCCTAGGATGCTTGTTTCCGGTCCAGGGAAGACATGGCTTGGCAGTTCGGGCTGGACTGTTCCCATGAGGCACAGGGTCAGACTGATTTGCATATGGCCATGTCTGAACTGGGGTGGTGGAGTGAGCTAAAGAATGATGATGGATTAAACCCAGATCAGTTGACGGGGGGTGAGTGTTTTGATTGGCTCAAACGTTCCGTCCATCATCCCCTTTTGTATCGCTTTGTTCGCCCTAAGTTGGCGGGGGTATGCCCAGACGTGGGTCCCTTGCTCACTTTGCCACTGGATTCAAGCAAGCCTGGCTGATGACGGCTGGAAAGCCAGAAACCGGTCCTAGGATGCTTGTTTCCGGTCCAGGGAAGACATGGCTTGGCAGTTCGGGCTGGACTGTTCCCATGAGGCACAGGGTCAGACTGATTTGCATATGGCCATGTCTGAACTGGGGTGGTGGAGTGAGCTAAAGAATGATGATGGATTAAACCCAGATCAGTTGACGGGGGGTGAGTGTTTGATTGGCTCAAACGTTCCGTCCATCATCCCCCTTTTGTGTCGATTATAAGTCATAATCAGTCTGGTCGGTTCGACAAGCTGGACAGGGGTAGAGTCAATGTCCCTAGTTTTACTAGTCAGAGCATCGGATCTTGAGATCAGGCCAGTCTTCTTGATAGCTTTGTCAATCATGACAGTAGAGTAACCCCTAGCCAGGAATCTAACCCCACTGTCATTCTGTGCCTTTGTGCAATCTTCGTCCATACTACAAATACGCCTGATCCGCAGCATTTCCCCAAAGGGAATGCTGCGAATAAGGTGTCCTGGGTGGTGACTGGTCGCATGGAGCACTGTGTTACCCGCCGTGTGCTTCCTGTGTAGCCTAGTCTCAAGTCTCCCATTGTTGATAAACACCTCTACATCCAAGAAACACACAGCTTCCTTACTCATGTGGGCTGTAAAGTGTAGGTTGAGACTATTGCTATTGATCTGTTCAATGAAATTGAGTGCCTGTTGTTCCGTGCCTCTCCAGCTCAAGAACAGATCGTCAATGTATCGATACCAGTGTGACACATGATTAACCAAGACATCAGCAAATTGTACCTTGAGGACCTGCTCCTCCCACACTCCCATATGGAGACAGGCATAGCTAGGGGAGAAGCAGGCCCCCATGGCTACTCCTCTGACTTGATGGAATATCTGGTTCTGGAACAAAAAGAAGTTGTTGTCCAAACATGTCATGATCATGGTCAATAACATTTTGTTATGATTGTACATATAAATAGGTTTGGTACTCAAATAATAGTCTACTGCCTTAATACCATCCTGATGGTGGATGCTAGTATATAGAGACGTAATGTCTAAGGTGATTAGCACACATTCAGAATCCCATACGACATAACTGACTTTCCTCAAAAAATCACTCGTATCCTGAATGAAGGATGGTAGTTTTTTAACGTGTTCCTGGAGAATATATATGTGTATATATATATATATATATATATATATATATATATATATATAGACAGTCTTGCGTACTAAATCAATCCACAAACAAATTTACCAGCACTCGCGGGGGGTTCAATCCTCTTTTGGATTTATTGGCACACTATACACAACACACGCGTTTCAGTGGTACGCCTTCCACAGTGTGAGGAAGGCGGGAGGAAGGTGTGAGGTGTGAGGAAGGCGTACCGCTGAAACACGTGTGTTGTGTATTGTGTGCCAATGAATCCAAAGGAGGATTGAACTCCCCGCGAGGGGTGGTAAATTTGTTTGTGGATTGATAGATATATATATGTAAAAATGGATAAGGACGCGAAAGTGAGGTGCGAGATGAAGACGGGGGAGACAGTAAGGGCAGCCAAAAAAAGTGAGCAAGAAGAAAGGGAAGGAGGGTTGTGGGGGAGGGGGGATTTAAAAGAGGTCGGGACAGGTTGTTTAAGTAAAGAGATCAGTGAAATGTGTAGAAAGAGGGGGGGAGAGAATGATGGAGAGGCAGAGGATAAGCGAGGGGTAAGGGAGAGTGAGAAGTGGAAGTAGTGAGTACTGAGGGTGAGGAAGTTAAAGAAGAAGGGGTGGAGTGAAGGTAGGGTGACCAGATTTTCAGAACGAAAACACGGGACGGGCACAGACAGAGAAATAGAACTAAATGTCTTATTAGGCCTCAGGGATATATATATATATACATATATATATATATATATATATATATATATATATACACACATATATATACACACACTAAAAGTACCTTTCGCAACACGTAGCGTCAGAGCGGAATAAACTCCCTGAACTTTACTTTGGAGTGTGTCCTGAGAGTGCATTATTTTCGTGGAGCGAAAGGTACTTTTAGTGAATTTACAACCGGGTGCTCTCCCGGTGCATGCACCACCTTCCACGGGTCCCAAGTCTTGTGAAGAGCGTTTCAGTGTTGGATATATATATATATATTTCAGCTCCAAGGTCTGCCAATGCTCTCGCACTCACTAACGGGTGCACGGTGCACAAGGACAGTCTTGCGTACTAAATCAATCCACAAACAAATTTACCAGCACTCGCGGGGGGTTCAATCCTCCTTTGGATTTATTGGCACACCATAAACAACGCACGCGTTTCAGCGGTACGCCTTCCTCAGTGTGAGGAAGGCGTGAGGAAGGTGTGAGGTGTGAGGAAGGCGTACCGCTGAAACGCGTGTGTTGTGTATTGTGTGCCAATAAATCCAAAGGAGGATTGAACCCCCTGCGAGTGCTGGTAAATTTGTTTGTGGATTGATATATATATGAGGCGAAGCAGCACAGGAGGAGAGTTTAAAGAAGTGAACTTCTGTCCCCGTTTCTAAGAGGGCCTGTTCAAATGTGAGCCTCCACAATACTATGATCAATACATTCACCCTACCCTCATTTAAAAACCGGGACATTTCTTTGTTTTAGACGAAAGTGTCGGGACACCGGGACAAAAACCGGGACTGTCCGGGCAAAACCGGGACGTCTGGTAACTGTAAGTGAAGGGGTATAGTGAAGGGGTATAGTGAAGGCTTATAGTCAAGAGGTATAGCGAAGTGGTATAGTGAAAGGGTATAGCGAAATGGTATAATGAAAGAGAATAGTCAAGGGGTATAGTGTAGGAGGTATAGTGAAGGGGTATAGTGAAAGGGTATAGTGAAGTGGTATAGTGAGCAAGTATAGGGAGCAGGGACATTGATGGGACAGAGGCAGAGAGTGCTGGAAAAGGCAGGGAGAGTAGGGTGTGCAGTAGAGCAATTAAGAGGACACACAGTGAAGGGGAAGAGAGAGTTAGGGCCTCATTTATGACGAACTGGCGCAGGGCAGTGCTACAATTCTTGATGCGCTGCCCTATGCCAAAGTGAAAGGCCAGGAATGCGCCGTATTTTTGAAATATGGTGCATTCCTGTCCTTTCTTCCTGCGCTGGTGCACAATTTGCTGCATAGCACCAATGCAGGCACCCTTGCACCATGGGGCAAGGGTGTCTACGTTGCATGCAGGATTGTTTTTGTTCAGGAAGGGGCACCTTCCTGCACAAAAACAATCCTGAGATGCATTTTCCTCTTTTGTACATTTGCACACATGTAAAGAGACAAAAACGAGGAGAAATAAAAATATTTCTCCTTGTTATGCCTGCTCTAGGGACGCAAGGTCTTGGCACTGCCCCAGGTTTACCCGATTTAGTAAATCTGGGGCAGCGTCAAAATCCATGGGTATTGCGTTGGAACACCCAACACAATGCCCGTGGAATGAGGCCACACAAAGCTGTGGCCTCATAGATATGATTGAGAGGCATGAGCCTCCACAGCATCAAAAAAAGTGACTCTCCGGCGACGCAAGCCTCTCATAAATAGGCCCCACAGAGTACAAGCTGTGTTACAAAGTTGTCTTTGCTAGATGGATATTGCGGCTGGGTATAGGTAGGGTGAAAGGATGCTTGGGGAGTAGGGGTGAGGTAGAGAAAGTAACAGGATGTAAAGAGAAGGTTCAAGGAGTAGGTAGACAGTGGAAAGTGGAGGTAGAGCAAGTGAGTGAGTGCGGAGAGAGTGAGGAAAGGTAGAGGGAAAGCAGGGGGTGCTGAGAGAGTGAAAAGAAGAGGTTCAATGAGGAGCAGGTGATGGAGCGATAGCAGGAGGTACAGTGGTTATGGATGTAGGTAGGGTAGGTGAGTAACTTTGGAGATAGTTAGGAACAGGCCTGGGCCTCTTTTTGGCTGCTGTAAATCACAACGTGAATCCACAGAGTTTGCCGGATTTGCATGTAACTACATTGGGGAAAAAAGGCAAACTGTTGGCGGAGATCTGACAGCAGGACTCGAGCAATTGCAAAGTTACTGCAGAAGTACGGGCAGTTCGGGCGGGTGACATTAGAAAACCACCTGTTTCACTGGCTCCTCTGCTGAATGAGGGTTTATATTCAATAGTATTCTGCAGATGAACCACCAAAAATGCAAAATGTGCCTGATTGGCTTTTCTGAGATTTTCTTCACTCAACCCTAGTGAGAAAGAGGTAGAAGTGTGAAGAAGGCAGAAGAGCAAAAGGGGTAGGTAGGGTGCTCTGAGTGGAGCCTGAGTGATGGGCAGAGAGAAGGATGGGAGGCGGTAGCGAGTGAGGAGACTGTAAATGGTGCGGGATGTGCACGTCGAGTCTGGTGAGAGGTAGAGGAAGCAGCGGAGGCAGCAAGGGCTATGAAATGAAGGAGGAAGAGAGAGTCAGGCCGAACCCGAAGCGTGGCGAGAGAAGGCTAGGGTGACTAGATGCCCTGGATCAGGGCCGACTTTAGCACTGGTGGTGCCCTGTGCGACAATGTCTGTTGGCGCCCTCCAATGTCCACCTCTGCCACGGATTCCCTCACTAGCACCCTTAAACAGTGCCCCTCAAGTCTCCAAAACCACTGTCTCTCAGATTCATTTAGTTTTATAGCACCACTCATAACAGTGTGAGGTGTCAGAGCACTTTATATCACACACACATTGCACAGAGAGAATCATATGTGTGTAAATCTGTGTATTGTATAGGAAATGTTACATCAGACAGGACTACAAGGTGTAGTCTAGGAGTAACATGTCATTGATACTGGTCGGCAATATAGTTTAAGGGTCCATAATCTGGAAAAGCACAAATTCAGAATTTAAAACGTAACACCATTGTTAGGGGTTCTCTTAAATAATAAGAATAGTTTTCTACCAAAATGAACACTTTTGGGAAGATTAGTATAATGAAAGACTGGCCCAAAAATCATATATGCATATACCTTGCAGTTTGCATGCAGCTCTTTGATGACAGTTAATAGCTCAATGTTCTATATTAGGATTTTGACTTATAAACTACAAGTAACAAAAAGAGCTCTTTTATAGAAGCAGTAACCCACTGCCCTATTTACATTATATGCACTTTGTGATCTGCATGGTACACGTTCATAGCAGCAGGCACATTAACGCTATGCGCTACCTTTCCATGAGTCAAAACTTCCACTAGACAAACCTTCTGTCTCTTTCCAGGAAGACAATTAATCACCGGAGGTATCTTGACATTTTAATTGATGCCTGAAAATTGCTGGTGGCCAGGAACGCAGCAGCAGGTGCTTTTAAAATGTTAATATCCTTTCAAAAATGACTCCCCCACCTCAAGTCAGCGCCCGGTGCCGTGGCACCGATCGCACCACCTTAAAGCTGGCCCTGCCCTGGATTTCCTGCAGCACAGGTCAGCTGCATGATCCCAGCACAGGGGAGACACAGTGGGGAGGAGGGCAGGGATGCTCAGGGTGGAAGTCCTACCCTACCTGGAAATGTAACCTTGTAAGTGTGTGTGAGTAATACACATACATACACACATGCGTATACATACATGTGTATTTATACATATGTACACACGCGTATATAAACATCCATCCATCCATCTTTTCAAGTCCCTTCAGTAGCTTGCCAAACACAGGACGGGTGCATTCATATCATGGGGGTGGACCCACGTTGTATAAACAAAAAAAGGCCCAAAAAACGGCACAAGAGCAGTCGCGCAGTAAAATTCACTCAATTTATTTTTAAGTAGATACGTTTCGGCGTTTGCCTTCCTCAATACTCGATTTATCTGAAATAACATGGCAACCTTGGCTTTTAAAACTCAGATGATAAACTCCCACTGGAGAATTAATGGTGGTAGGTGAAAGCGGACTATTACCATCCTGCTCGTGATGCAATATCTGTGGCCGCCATGACTGTGTGGTTCCTGTTATACAAGTCTAAATGGCAGCACCCATATATATATATATATATATATATATATATATATATATATATATATATATATATATATATATATATATATATATATATATATATATATATATATATATATATATATATATATATATATATATATATGACAGGAACTCCTCCGGCAAGCAAAGAAGCAGAGGCCACAGCGGGGAAATTGGTGGAAGTAATTTATTTGATGTAAGGCATAATGCATTTCGGCTGTAATTCGGCCTTCCTCAGATGCCATCAAGATATAATTGGAGAATCCTTCCCCCGTTTTGAATGCACTCTGCCACAATTTCATTGGTTGAAATACGTCACAACCCCTCAAAGAATGGTTGCTCACTGTTCGTAGTTCATAGGGACTACCAACCCCAGAATTCATTGTCCAGGTAAGTGCTGCTCGAGGTGTGTCACTGTGGATTTTTACGATGTGTGGCAGAGTAACGGTGAGACTGCAGTCAATTTCCAAGTTTTACAATCACAAACTGCTTCCTCCAGTCCCCAAACGTTCCAGCCTCCCAACAGCCATCATCAAACAGGCAGGGAACAACAGGACAATGCGCTCAAGTCCTCCATGAAGTCACGGACCGCACTGCAGCCGCCCTGGAATCCAATGTGTAGAGAGGCGGGCACCGGGCTATTCCAATAACTTGGACCAAAAAACAAACCGCCGAAGCAGAAACCAGATGAGCCCGGGCCACTTGGTAGAACGGGGCCTCTGTAGCGCGTTTCTGGATACCGCGCAAAATATGACAGGAACTCCTCCGGCAAGCAAAGAAGCAGAGGCCACAGCGGGGAAATTGGTGGAAGTAATTTATTTGATGTAAGGCATAATGCATTTCGGCCGTAATTCGGCCTTCCTCAGATGCCATCAAGATATAATTGGAGACTCCTTCCCCCGTTTAAATGCACTCTGCCACAATTTCATTGGTTGAAATACGTCACAACCCCTCAAAGAATGGCTGCTCACTGTTCGTAGTTCATAGGGACTACCAACCCCAGAATTCATTGTCCAGGTAAGTGCTGCTCGAGGTGTGTCACTGTGGATTTTTACGATGTGTAGCAGAGTAACGGTGAGACTGCAGTCAATTTCCAAGTTTTACAATCACAAACTGCTACCTCCAGTCACCAAACGTTCCAGCCTCCCAACAGCCATCATCAAACAGGCCAGGCATCAAACAGGCAGGGAACAAGAGGACAATGCGCTCAAGCCCTCGTATATATATATATGAATAATGTTTAGGCACACATCTATAAGGGTACACATAACAGGGACAGGCCAGACGTAGAAGTAAGATGAAAGGCTTTAATCCTACGTTTATTTCTGGGCTGTCCCGGTTTTTGCTTTTGAAAATCTAGTCAACCTAGAAAAGACTTGTATTTCATTGGACGGTGGTGGTGGTGGGGGCGACAGAGATGTGAGGGGGAGGAGTGTGCGCACGTGGGATGCTGAAGCAGGGAAGACGGATATTCTTTGCCTCAAGGAAATGTTGTTCTCGCTCCCTGTAACCCCGAAGCCGCAGGGGGCGCGCCAGCGACTCGCAGATAAGAGCTGACGACCGGCATGTAGCTGACGTATGGCCTGATCTACGATTTTGTTATAAACTATTAAAACATGAATATTTAATATCATAGACGTTTTTCCTTTTTCTCATTGCGAGGATGTGCATGAATTATAGAACAGCTGGAAAGGAAAAAGAAGCCGAAGGGACAACACCGCGACAGTCGCTCCTGCTCTCCCGTGGGACGACTCGAGGGCGCCATATTCGCATTCAGCGAAAAAGGTCTCGGGGAGGTAGGGCTGAAACCAGGACTGTCTTCAGTAACTGGGGCACTCTCTGGGTACCTCAGGCTCCGGGAGCTGACTGTGATGTGCATGCTCTAAGAACTCGTTCTCGCAGAGCTGGCCTTTGCTCAGAGACTGCCCTGAGCAAATCCAAATTTGGCACCCCCTCCCATTCGTCCTATTTAATTGTATGTATGTTGAAAACAAGCATTTGCAATGCAATAGGTCTCGCATTTGCAAGAGTTTGAGCTATTGGCATTGTAAATGACAATGCCTTTTATTTATGTGTTTCGAAAAGCTGTATGCGGTGCATAAACACGCACATTTTTTACTTATAGTCGTTGCTTACGAAAAGCACGGCTGGCAGTAAAAGAGGCGTAGTTACTGCCAGCGTTGCTTCTCGTAAGCAACGACTGTACGTACAAAGTGCGTGTTTACGCACCACTTGCAGGTTTTTAAAATACATAAATAAAAGGCATTGGTATGTACAATGCCAATAGCTCAAACGCTCGCAAATGCGAGACCTATTGCATTGCAAATGCTTGTTTTGATCTACAACACATCTAGAATGTGGTCTCTGATAAGTTTTAATGTACTTAGACATTTTGGGGTGCAGGTTAGCATTTTCAAGTGGGCACCATAACCCTGTCGTGAAAGAACACTGAGAATAAGAAGAACCAAACAGGATCAAAGGGCACGAGGGAACTCAGCGCTAAACATCCAACTTGCACCACTGCACACCAAAATAACAAATTCTCAGTTTGTACGTTTGTAGCAACATCATCAGTAGTAGCACTCAGTGGCACTGTGGAGGGGTGAAATGAGTCTGAATTTCATAGGTCATGCATTGGTCTCTCCTCAGCCTAGTGTAACCAGAGGAAGTGGTTACTTCAACTTTTAAATATATTTAATTCCATCTCGAGCTATGGTTCATTCATTAGCATCATCTCTGTCCATATTGCCAGTGTTACATTAAAGATTAATCCTAGGCCCGCAGGCAGGGCAGCCTAGGACGAAAATAGAGTGCTGTGCTGTCTTGTGCAAGGACAGTTGAACCAAGAAGCACAGAACAAATCACCACCTGGCTAAGCACAGGACAGGAAGTGATGAGAAGAAGGGATTCTGATGCAAAACAAAGTAAATCCGAAGACGATGAATGATGTGCCAGGAAAAGGAACATTAATAAGAGAAATAAAGAAGACATCCAAGATTGTTGTCATCTGTTCCCTCGAATCTGTAACAGAACAAGGCACAATACAAAAATGTGCTCCATATTTATGATTCACAAGTTTTGCATGATGCAAAGTTTGGGTTGTGCCCGATTATCATATGACCTGATTATAAAATGAATCTATCCCTTGGGCTTGACACACCATACATGCTCTGGCATTAGAAAGCATTTCAGATATTCACGCTGCATAAAGAGAAGATCCGTGTGGTCTGCGACAACAAAGCCAGAGCGTGGTTTGCACAAAAATAACCGGTATTGTCTTCAGACGGCAGAGCTATCCCTCCGGCTACAAATGTCTTACACATCTAGCCCGCAGTGGCAGCAAGCTTATAGGTTTCAGCATCAGAAAGCAGCACTACACCTCACATCACACAGATCTTACAGGGTCAGAAGCAGAGCTCTGGACCCAAACACTATCTCGAAGGTTCAATATATCTAACGCCTCGGGCTCAAGTGGCAAAACCATCCTCAGACTTGTACATGCTAAGACTATAACCAGCTGAGCTATACGTTGAGCTGCACAGATCTTAGGTTCTTCAGCTCCAGGCTACGGAAGTATCTCTTCATAACATTTGAATTCACACTCAAATGATGCTGAAAGTACCCATGCCCTTGCCCCACCCCATCTTTAACATGTTTCTGTATCTCCTTGTAGCAGCCCCTCCTCTAGCCCTCATATGCCTTTCCAAATCCTAGGACTGGCTTCTCCTTTCCTAATAAGTCTGAATAAGGAAGATGCTGCTTCTTTTCCCTCAACCTCGCTCCTAACCCAAAAGCCCACCTGATGGCCTAGTTGGCAAACAGGCCACCTTCTCTGCAAATACAATGTTTTGCCTGTGTGCCCTCTAGCTGGAATGTAGCCACTGCTGATCCATTCAATTAGCCCCAAATGTCTCCAGTGAAAGAGTCAGAGTGGCGCGTCTGCACACAACTGGAGTGGTTGCGGGAAGGCAGCCATGAGGTAATCCCGTTGCAGTCCCACTCATGGGACCCTCACTGTCTCTGTTCTTTACCCCTATGTCCAGAAACTAAAAGTCAGGTGCGAAAGCCACGGGTAATCTGGCAGGTGAACCCTTAGTTGCCATACCTGCCAATCAATGCCTGAATCCTCAGAATGTGCCATGGGCAAGGGGAACAGGGGGATATCTGAGGCCAATATTTAGCAAACATTGTGACCTTGTAAAGCGTGGTAAATGGTGCACGCGCAGATACTGGCACTGATGAAGCCATATTCGTGACGGGTGGGATATTGAGAAGTGCATTACAAAGTTGGCTAAGTTTTGGGGCACAGTGGGTCTTCTAGAGATAGGCGAGGGTTTAACGAGGAACTTCTCAGGGGTGGGGAGGAATGGCACTGAAGGAAGAGGGGGTGCACAAGGGAAGGGGAGCAGCAGTAGTGGGAGAAGGAGGCCACGGAGAAGAAAGAGGTTAGCACCAAGGGGAAGAAGAAGGAAAACTCGGGATCATACCAGTGCACGTCTGTCTGTCCCTTTAGGACACCATACTGTGAGGGTCAATCAGTACCTCTCCCGCCAGGGCATACAATCCCACCCCCGCAGCCCTTAGCGAAAGCGACGACCTCGGCCACAACTGTCCATCTTTGTCTAACCTTAAGTCCCTAAAGTTCAACCATGCACACAAGCGGTAGACTCCCAGCCCCGGATGCCAGTGTAGTACGCCGCCCTAATCCACTAGCACTCGTCACCTCACCTCTCCCTGCCGCCCGTTCCCAGCCGCCATCTTCCCCAAGCTGCCATCTTGGAGAGTCAGCACGCAAATGTCTCCGTGGAGCAGGCCGCGTCACGGAGCTCGTGGGAAACAAAGTCCTAAGTGAGGGACGAGCCTATGGACTGTGAAAGGCACCATCACAAACGCAAACTACTTATACCGGGATCCTTTGCGTATCCTGTTGAATCTCTTTGCGTGGTGGGAAATGTAGTATGAGTGCCTCACTGAGGTTTGCTCTCTGGGAAATATTCCTAGATCACATCGGACTCTTAAACAGAAGTCATTGCTCGTAGGAAATAATGGCAAAATAACAGAAAACAGTTTCAACAAAAACGACACGTAGTTATGAGGTAAATTGACGACTCTAACAATTTCATACACCACATTAATTGATTCCTCAACTGTTAGCGAAGATTGTGTTCCTGGTAAAATATCAAGAACCACAAAATTGGCGGCACTTGTTCTGTCCACAATGTCGTTATCTCATTAAACACGAGCGGCGTGCCCGAGCGCTGGTGGCGGCCCGAATTTGCTCCTTGTCGGCCTCCGGAGTGGAGTACGACATTACAATTCTGGGTCGAAGCTGGACTAATGTACACACACAAAAAACGAACCTGAGCGCGGTGTCCCTAAAGCGGGCGCCGCGCTCGGTATTACATTTGTAAAAATAATAAAATAAACCGAGCGCTGCGTCGCACTCGGTATTAAATTAAAAAAAATAAAAAATAAACTGAGCGCGGTGTCCCTGAAGCAGGCGCCGTGCTCAACATGTAAATCCACAAAATAAACAACACGTAAATACACAAAATAAAGTAAAATAAAAAAAGTCTGAGTAACGCCACAAGTAAAAGATCCAGTCCTGATGGGCGGTCTTGGAGAGAAAGCAACAGAATCTTTTTGATTACGGTTTTAAACATTTTAAAACCCATGGCAAACAGTTTAGTAAACATTAAGGCAACTTACTTTTTCACCTTCTGCTAATTTAGACAAGTTGAACAAAAACATCTGGCTCCCCTCATCATCCAATAGACGTCAAACCTAAACAAAATATTGAGGCAGAGCAGATGATAGTCTCAGATGATAGCCTCACACCTAATGTGAGGATGTGAGGTACCCACAACTTGTCTTTAGTCTCTGGACCAAAAAGGCCAGACTGCTGCATTACAGTATTTGTCAGGGACTCTACATTTATCTCAGAACTGGGAGCCCAGTCACCAGACAAGGAAAATTAAGGAGCAGGATGAAGTTGAGATCAGATGGGAGATCAGCAGCAACTGATTCAAAAGGTCGTTGCTAATAAGGGAGAAATAACCAAGAGAAGAACAAGAGACAGAAGAGACACTGTCAAGTGGTTGAACAAGCAACACCCACCTACCCTGGCAAACTCTGCTGGTGCAATGGTCCATTAGTTGTGCCTGTGGAGAGTAGGCAGGGGCTCAGCCCCTTGTAAGGATGGGCCCTGGGCAATTGCCACTCTGCCCATGTCTTAAAATCGCTCTGCAGGGGAGCCAAGGCTGAAGCAGTGGTGTGGCTCTTCCCCAAATGCCAAAGAACATGCAGAAACTTCAAAATATTTGGAATGTAAATTGCACAACAAACAAAATGTAACAACATGATAAAGACATTAAAATGTACAAAATGTTTCTTTCACATATGGAAGTGTTTCAATTAGTACATTAGATCACAACATTGCAATTACATTTATTTGCTGGGAAGGTTTCTAAACATGAACTTTAATACATTTATTAACTCTCCTCCTGACAACGCCATGAATGAACGAAGACAAGCAATTGTCCACTGTCCCTTATATCATGGCCAATATTATTTTTATGAATGGGGGACCATTACAGACCATTAAAGCATATACAAGTGAGGTTTTTGTACAGGATCCACCTTGAACTGAATTACTTGAAAATGCTCTCAAATGTCACTATCAAGGAAATTAGACACATGAACTACATTTATTTCACTTAGATCACACAATTTAGTTATGAAGGGAGGGTGGGATTTGAACCCAGGTTTCCTGGTCACACATAGTGCAATTACTAGATGAATTTCTTTTTCTCAATCCCCTTTAAAACCAGAGGACGCTGATTTTGTACAATTCTGTCAGATGATAGTGTCACATGCTCATCTGTCACACTATCTAAAAAAGGTTCACAGTGAAGGTCAGGGAAGGCAGGACACCATGTACGAAAATTACTGGCTTTCTCAGACTTTACATAGCAATTCAACGCAGTGGTTGAAGTGCATTAAAAAGGTATGGATACTGTGATCCTGAGTGCAATGGAGACAGTGAGTGTGGGGATGGAATCAAAGTGTGGCTAAAAAGAACAAAATGTTCTGTAACTATATTGTTGATCTTTCCCCATCATGTAACTGCATATAAAATAAGGTGGTCAGTCAAAATATCGATTTTTAAATATCGAAGCACAGTTATATCGAGTTTTAAATATCGTAGGGACAAAATATCGAAGTCAAGAATATCTACAACCAGAATATCGAAGTTAAGGTAAGAAATATCGATGTTGCAAATATCGATGTTAGTAATATCGATAGTTAAATTATCGATGTTAATAATATCGATATTTATATGAGTGTTATGTATTTTAGTACGTATTTAATATGTATGTGTTCTATATTTTTTGTTTAGTATTGAACTGTTTTTTTAAATATATGTATACATTTTTTAGAAATTAGTAATTTTTAAAAGGAAATTTTGCGTTTTAGTACCGTAGCGGGTTGTGGGTTTATAGGGGAATAGGGTGGGAAGTAATTTAATTATAGTAAATTAAATAATAATTTTTAGGAATTATTAATTTATTTTAATTAAATTTTGTGTTTTATTTCTGTAGCGGATTGTGGGTTTATAGGGGAATAGGGTGGGAAGTAATTTAATTTTAATTAAGTAAAAAAATTTTTTTAATTGTTATTAATAATTAATTTATTGTTAATTAATTATTAATTGGTAATTAATTATTATTAATTGATAATTATTTTATTTGTATTAATTTATTATTGGAGTGGGTTGTGTGTTTTTAGGGAATAGGGTGGTAAGTAAATTATTTGTAATTAAGGGGCCCATTACGATACCCGGCGTAAATAAATCCGCCAGGCATGGAAGCGGCAAAAATCCGCCCGCACACACCGCCTGAACACCGACCACGCCATTACGATTTCACAAACCGAAAACCGCCATCGGCGAAAAAGCACACAAAATACCGCCCGCCAACGTCCGAGTCGGAGTCAAACCGCCCGCCACGGACGGAAACACGCACGACAACACAAAACCGCCCGCCCTCACGGCCGACACACCGCACGTGACATTACGATCGCACCGACATGAGCGCGGAAAAACCACAAATATACCGCCCGCCAGCGCAAACAACGCCGATGAGAATCGACACGGCAGAAGCCATGGCGCCAACGTACCTGCACAGAAACCATCCGCACACAAAACCAATAGCACACAACATGGCCAACAAGTCCACACAGCAAGGCACGCACAAATACACAAGCACAGTACACATCCCGAAAACACCCCCCGGACAAACAAAAAATACAAAGGCCAGAACCCCAGACACAACACACCTGAAAACAACAGACCATGAGGACACACCCACATAGGTGAGTACTAAAGCAGCACTCCCACAGACCACAACCCCTTGCTACATTGCAAACCAGAGAGGAGAGGAGAGGACACAGTGACACAGCAAGGACATCAGCACACCACAGAAACGCACACATCACTACCACCACCACCACCACCACCACCACCACCACCAAACACCGGCACCACAAACCCCCTGCACATTACACAACACACACCGCACCAGCACCACAAACACCATGGCACCACAAAGAATGCCCAAGTTCACGCCCATGGAGCTGACGGTCATGGTCGATGAGATCATCAAGGTGTACCCACAAATCTATGGGAACATGGTCCAGCACACACCACTAGCCACCAGAAACAGAATGTGGAACCGGATCGTAGACCAGGTCAATGCAGTCGGGACCCTGCCCAGGAACAGAGTCGAAATTAACAAACGTTGGAATGACGTCAAGAGCCTGGTCAAGAAGAAGGAGGGCAAAAACAGAGAGCTGGCTGCCGTCACTGGCGGAGGGAATCCCGCGCTCTTTAAGACCTTCAAAGCGTGGGAGGAGAAGGTGCGAGTCGTAATACATCCGGAGATCCTCGCCGGATTAGCAGAGGAGTGGAGGCTGGTAAGTACAAACTAATGTATACCAGCACACCGCTATGTACTCACATGCGCAACTACCATGCCACAGCTCCCAGGGACAAACACCCCCATGTCCAGCACACAATACACAACACATCACACACACATGCAACAGACACTACCACACACAGCCCAAACCGAACAACTGTAAGATGCGTGGGGACATGTGTACACTAAGCCAGCCACGTAACCACCAACAGGTCCCCAAATATGCCAGAAGCGCCACAACGAGCACCCACCACACCCATGTGTCCGCCACAGCTGCACTAACCGACAAGTAACAGGTAAGTGGCAGGAACACAAAGTGCAGTGGGTGGGACGGTGGACAGCCCAAGTACAACACACACCAGGCCCCAGTCCCACAGCACAGCAAGGAGGAGCATCCCCCACACCCCACAGCCACGTCTCAGCCACCGCAGTGCACAACGACAGCCGAAAGGCAGACATCACGGTCCACAGCAATCGGTGTCAGTGGGTGTCCAGCCACCCCACGACCCACAACACCCCCACCCCCACAGACCTGCAACATGGAGCACCCCCGCTTAGAGCCATGTGGCATCCAGTACAGTGCACGCACGAACAACTTGCAGGTGGGAAACTGGACAGGGCTGGATTACTGGAGGCATGAGGACCATAACACGACCAACACATGGGACATGTCACGTAGCAGACGAACACGCAGCACCGCCCACCGTCACGAACAAGTGAACAATGTGCACACGGACATGAACAACAGACTCACACCCCACATGACCCATCACAGACATAGCAACACCCAAGGAGCCACGTCTGCATGCACAAGCCACACTGAATATAGTACCACACGGCAGCCACTGTGCAACTCATCACACACAACCGAAACACCATTGAAGTCCTGTCCATGTAGCCCCTACTGCCTGTCAACCACACACCCCACAACTACGCCTATGTAAGACAAACAACACTAGACGCAACAGAGCGGAACAACATAAATGCACACGAACACCACTGAACCCATCAAACACACAGACACACCATGCACATACAACATACCATCCATCCCATCCGTCAGCCCCAGTCTCATGAAAGGCATGTCATCCGCACAGCTGCCACACATACAGCAGTCACGCTAAGATACATGCCCATGACCAACCATGTGCCAGAAGTCAATGAAGCGCACGACACACTGTGAGCAACAACACACAACATGGGCCACACCCCCCGAGCACTGCAGTGATGCACATGGCACAGGGCAGCACGCACACCAAGGAGATGGGACAACTGCAATACGTTGGCTGGCACACAACCATCACTCACTCATAACGATGCGTCCAATGCCATGTCCGGTAATCACAACAGACAGCAAATATGCAGGCCATGTCAAGCATGCACACACCTCAAACCATGCACTGTCATGCTGCCACAACACATGTCACGTTCGGCACCCATGGCTCACAGCATGTACCCCAAAAGCATATTCCCTCCCAAATGCGAATCTGGGGCATGGCCCCCATGTTGCCATATGCGTTCCTAAGCGTTCCATTTGAACCCCAAAAGCATATCCCTCCCAAATGCAAATCTGGGGCATGGCCCCCATGTTGCCATATGCGTTCCTAAGCGTTCCATTTGAACCCCAAAAGCATATCCCCTCCCAAATGCGAATCTGGGGCATGGCCCCCATGTTGCCATATGCGTTCCTAAGCGTTCCATTTGAACCCCAAAAGCATATCCCCTCCCAAATGCGAATCTGGGGCATGGCCCCCATGTTGCCATATGCGTTCCTAAGCGTTCCATTTGAACCCCAAAAGCATATCCCCTCCCAAATGCGAATCTGGGGCATGGCCCCCATGTTGCCATATGCGTTCCTAAGCGTCCCATCTGAACACCAAAAGCAAAGTACAAACCAGACCCAGGATGGGCCAGGAGCCCGCATACACCAGAGTCACAATAAGTAGGGGCACAGCAACACACCCATCGGCATGGCCAATCCGTCCCATGCCACATGTGCACAGCACACAGTCCCATTGCCAAGCACACACAACTACAGATGCTACAGCCACACACACGCCTCCAGGAAACCCATGTACGAGATTGCACGAACTGTCAATGTCAGACGACAAATACATACTTCGCCAGGTGCAACACAATAACAAATCTCATTCTCTCCACAGGTGACGAACTGCTGGATGCTGGGGATGGAGACAGCAGCCAGCACAGCCAGCCTACAAGCCCCCAACGAGGACACACGGATCTGGAGGATCTGTCCTCCTCTTCGGACACGGACCACCAAGCAGGCCCATCTGGTGTGGCAGGGCCCAGCCGCTCCCCAGGACCCCTCCTACCCACCAACCCATCATCCAGGGCTGCTGAACATTCCCAGCCCCCTGCTGCCACTGTCGTTGCGGCCACACCCACGGTCATTGTGGCCACTACCACTGCCGCAACCGCCACCATCGCCGCACCGACCACCACCGCCGCCACCACCGCCACGTCTTCGCTGGCACCAGCCCCAGCGCAGGTGGTGGCCCGGACGACTGGATCCACCCTGGGAGCCACAGCGAGGACCGTGGTGAGCAATGTGGCTAGTGGGCAGGCCGGTGGCAGCAGGACTGGTAGGAGGAGCAGGGTCAGGGAAACGCCAGCCTCCCCTGGGAGCCATGCCCTGCCTCACATGGCCAGAGTCCTTGGGGCCTATGAAGAGGCCCAAGGACAATGGGTCCGGTCTGCTTCAGACACGCGTGAGGTGCTGGGGGTGCTGAGGTCCATGGACGCCCGTATGGGCCAAATCGTGGACCTCATGGGACAGCTGGTGGTGGCGGTGAGGTCACAGCCAGGGACAGCAGCTCCCCTCCGCCACCACCTGCCGGGGCACAGGGTGGAGCAGCAGTGTCCAGTTCCCCTGCGTCCACAGCCAGTGATCACACCTCAACCACCAGCATGTCGCAAGCAGGCACCCCCCTCGCAAACGTGGAAGGGGCCGTCCGAAGTGGAAACAGATCTCCCGGGAGGACTTCGCACGCTCCAAGCGCAAGTGAGGCAGCCAGCCAGCCTTCCGCCAGCCTTCCTTGACCAGCCACTGCATTGACTTGGACTACGATCCCACTCCACACAGCCATCTGGATGGCATGTGTCTGTTGGACCATGGACATAGAACCAGTGGGTACACCCTGAACATCACGCAGCCATGACCGACAGCTCATTGTCACTGCACGCACCACTTTTGTCATCACCTTACACACAATCACATGTCACAGTTTGAAATAAATGCACCTCTTACACAAACTGCTGTTTGTGCCCTGTGTTTTATTTGTACGGAATACAACGGCCACCTTGGGCGGAAAGGCACCTGATGCGTGGCATGGCAATGGAACCGGAGGGCCTGTAGGGACCTAGGGGTGGGAGACAGAACAGGAGCACATTCAATGAGTGTGTCACACACCCATCACACAGTACATGTCAACAACTACAAGCAATGTACACACATCGCACAGAGCAATAGGGCACAATGCCACAGCCACCAACAGTGGCATACTACCCTGGCCATGGAGCGTTGACACACAGCACGCAGTGAACAAACGGCCACCCTGACACAGCACACACACACCTGCACAGATACAGCCACATCAGCCGTCGTACATGGACACTCACCGTCAAGTGAAGTAGCGGGCGATGAGCTGCTGCCGCACATTCCCAGCTTCCTCCTCTCCGCTGTCCTCCTCACTCGAGCTGTCCTGGTCTGCGGGCTGGGGCCCTGGTTGATCTCCGTCATCCACGATGAGGGGGATCTGCTTCCGAATGGCCAGATTGTGCAGCATGCAGCACGCCACCACTATCTGGCACACCTTCTGTGGGGAGTACGCCAGCGCACCCTCGGTGCGGTCCAGGCACCTGAACCTGGACTTGAGGAGGCCAAAGGTACGCTCGACCACACGTCTGGTCCTCCCATGTGCCTCATTGTAGCGATCGTCTGCTGGGGTGTGAGGATTCCTCAATGGACTGAGCAGCCATGCCCCATTCGGGTACGCAGAGTCACCTGGGTGTGAGGGACACAGAGAACCGTTGCTATTCCAACTGGACAGGGGACAGCATCGCACAACCAGCACGCTACACCACTCCACATACTCACCGACAATACAGCCACGATCCTGTTGCAGATTGGCCATCAGTCGTGGCAAGATGCTGTTGCGCATTATGTGTGCGTCATGGGCCGAGCCTGGGAACTTTGCACACACGTGGGTGATCACCATGTCCGCAAGGCACACCACTTGCACATTCAGGAGTGCGTGTGCTTCCTGTTGCGGTACAGGTGCTCAGTGGCCTGTGGTGGAACAAGGCCAACATGTGTGCAGTCAATGGCTCCAACGACGTGTGGGATTCTGCCAAGGGCATAGAATGCACCCTTCACTGCCGCCAATTCACGAGCCCTGGGGAAGCGGATGTACCTGTTTCGGTACAGCATCATGGCTGCCAGTACATCCCTCAGCACCTTGCTGAACATGGGCTGGGACATCCCTCCTCCACTGCCCACTGTGTGCTGGAATGACCCAGTGGCGAAGAAATGCATGGCGGCCATCACCTTAGCCGTGGGGGTGACAGCTGTCGGATACACCCTGCGGGGACGGAGATGGGGTTCCAACATGGCACACAGTCGATGCAGGGTTGGCCTGTCCAGCCGAAACTTCCTAATGACCTCTGTATCGTCCATGTCCGCCAGCAATTGGTATGGGCGGTCAATGTTCGGTCTCCGCCTAGGGAAAATGGCAGTGGACACATGTCAAAGCAACACAACACATAGCAATTTCGCATACACATCACTGACATGACTGAGCAAGCACATGAGCCACAGCCCAGCTGTCAAGCTGGGACGGCACGGCCACACTACACTTACACAGGTCTCCCAACAATGGCAATGGCTAGTGAGACATACCACTGCCATGTGCATGCACATGGGGATCTAGGCCCCAATGACTTGCGGGGCGTGCTGATGGGGACTGACTGCATATTCGTCAAGCGGCAACGCCACGGCAACATGAATGTCTGCTGAGCATGGAACTGCTTCCGCGGCTGGATGAGTATGGCACACGACGACGACGATGTGGGCACAGGCTGAGCGGCCAAAACAAGTGGGACCTGTGGCACGAGGGGATATGAGACAGTAGTAGGTGTCAGCACTGCACCCTATGTACAGCACTGTACGGATCACACCTCCCGAAACATTGACAGGTGTCCACATTGACAGCCCCATGCCAAGACGGCTGTGTGCTTGCAGTCACACGTCACAGGTGAGAGGTTACATTGCACGTGCCAGGTGGCAGACGTACATAGTGGGAGCTGGCATGTGTGTGCATGTGTCTCCTGTTCAGGATCCACCAGATGGGCGCTGACTCTGTACTGACCATTGGACACAGCATGTTCCGTGGAAGGCTTGTGTGTGTGGGATGGTGGCACTGGATGTGCCTCCGTTGGGTGGGGGCCATGCACAGGGCGGGTACGTCGATGATTGCGCATTGTTGGTCACGGTGGGTGCACCCACTAAGATGTGTTGCCCTGTGTTCAATTCCTATGTCCGCATGATGATGGACTGTAGATGTGGGCAGACTACACATTGGTCGATGTGCTGTCTATATGCATGTGCCTTCACACCAGGCACAGCTGCCCCTGCACATGTGACCCCTGCTGGACTCGCTGCTGGGTCTGTGGAGCTGATGCACCTTCTGTGCGTGGGGCGGACAGCTCTCCTCACTTCCCTCATTGCGCATGTCATGACTTTGCCGCAGGTGACATGGATCATGGAGGGCCCACATGTACGCGTGGGTAGGCTACACATGATTGTTCACTGGTCGCCACCCCCAGTCAGTGTTTCGAATGGGAAGGTTGTCGTGCTGGTGGTATATTCGATGTGGCGGATGGGCGGGCCTAGGTGCGGGCTTACATTCCGGACATGGGGGGTAGTTGGATTGGCGACTAGTTGCAGTACACACGGGACACGTCTCTTCCTTTCCACATCTGGGTCATCCCTTGTACTGACTGACAGTGATACAGTCATCTTCGCCCCAGCCCTCATGTCCTCCCCTCGCTCCCCCAATATGCATGCTCACCTGCGAGGCTAGCGCTTGCACAGGCAGCCCCAAGCTCGCACCAGAGAGGGCAAGGAGTGTATGTGTGGGTCCAGTTGCACGAGTGGGCTGTCTCAGGGTATGATGTGTTGCGGGACGCCGTCCACCTGCGTGGTGCCCCAAATGGAGACCCGGCCTGCATGGACTATGCATCACAGTCTTCGCCTTCCGGATCCGCCACCTGCGACACCCAGTGGCTGTGGCTGCCCTTGCGGCCATGCCACGTCCGTCTGTGACTGATGGCCCACACATTCACTTTTTGGCCTCTCTGGGGAGGGCTCGGGGGTGGTGGCGCACACGCTTGCACTTAGTCGCAATGGCATGTGGCGTGGTTGGTATGATGGGCAATGGATGGGATGGTGCGAGCCACCTCCCGTGACGTCAGTGCTGCTCGTGCTGTGGTGCGTCCCCCTACACTTCCATGTGACTTGTGCCATGCTAGACGTTGAGGTTCTATTGCCTGCGTGATATGACCAGGAGGAGCCCGAGGAGACCTCTCACACACCATGCTCCACTGCCATCCCGTGCCCTGTATCGCCTGTGCGGATTGACTATGTTGGGGTTACACCTGGTCGACTGGGGCTGTGTGTGCCTTGTCAAGGGGCATGGCGGGCGCACAACAGGATCCAGCTTGTCCACAGAGGGTGGGCTGAGGTGCGCCTGGTACCGCTTTGTACGTGTGCCTGGCTGCTGTGCACACACGTGTTCACTCCCCCCGACAGGTGTCCTCTCACAATGCCCAGGGAAGCGGTGGTGTACTGTTCATGACCCCTCCCAACACGGCGTGCTCCAACTTGGCATGTGCGCATCTACCCGTCGCACCCACCCACCTGAGCACTGCGTCCATACGACTTCACACAACACATGTGTGTCTTCCACAGTAGTGCTACTCATTTGCGTTGACATCCAATACCAGTGGACTACATGGTCATGTCACGACTGCCGTGTACTTCACATACTCTCATCCTCTCTCATTCGTACTTGTGAAATGAGTCAGCGGAGACAGTTTTGGTTTCAAACATTATATTGTGTCTTCTGTCCTCTGTGATGCAGTATAGTGGACACTACTGGCAGCGGAATACATGTTGAGGATATACTGAGCATGATTGCAAATGGGATAGGGTGTGGGGTTACATGTGATTGGCTGTTGCATGTGGGATGTGGGCTTCAGAGTGACATCTGCTTGGCCAAGGCTGTGCTAATGTACATTTACGTATAGCTGCGGAGCTGCGGACTTTGACACAGACGGTATACATGTAGCCTACCAGACCGCTTGGCATCATGGGCACAGTCCATCTCAGTTCCATGTGACAGGTTTGCTGCGGTTGTTCCTCATGCACGCGTGCATGTGAGATGACATCAGGGCATGTGCTTGCGTGCATGCAGCGGCGTGCCACTTGTTGTTGCACTGTGGTGGTTACTCGACATGTCACAGTCACTGGGGTCGTGTTGTTGTTGTATGCACTTGTCGTCCATGCAAAGGTCCTGGTATGGGATTCCCGGGCGGGGGTGGGAGGGGTGCAGCACCCACAGACTCCAGGCGACCTATTCATGTCCACTGAGCGGTGTGTGTGTCCATGTGCGCTGGATCCATGTCGTGTCCTGGTTGTTCGTGCAGTTCCGTCCATGTGGGTGCGATACACAGAGCCCATGCCACTGCCTCCCACGATGCATGCGGTGTTCCTGGATGTGATGGGGAACAGTGTGCATGTCCCGGTCATATCCGATGTAATGGCGATGTCGTTGATGGTGTGGTTACAGTTGCCGGTCGTTTGGTATGGCTGTTGTGGTGGTGACTGGCCAGTCCGTGCGGAAGCTAAGCATGGGTGCGGGGTTGGACATCATAGGTCACTCGGGGAACCTGCGTTGTGGTCCGACGAATTTACAGGTTGTCAGGTATGCGATGCCGTCCAGCAGGGCTTCCATGTCATTGGTGGTGTACATGTTTGCCAGCCAATGTAGCGGATGGTGGCTGTCAAGGTGTTGTTCGTAAGTTGTCCCTTGGAGGACCATGATGGGGCATGCTGGGTGACATTCGATGTAGCTGTTCTCGATGATCCGTCGTGTGGAGGCACAGTGGTCCCATTTCAGTGCGGGTGCGATGTTGGCCACATACGCCATGCCCCCATAGGCAGAGCAGGCCCTGTCGTGTGCGTCCAGAGGGAGGAGTAGTGGTAGCAGGTCCGCCTTCAGACATGCCGGGTTGGAGAGGCATATCTCGACGGGATGCTGGTAGGGACACCTCCGACAGTAGAAGACGGGCATGACGCAGCTGAACAATGTGATGCGGTAAGTCAGTCGGTAACTTACGTTCAGCAGGGACAGGAGATCGCATCCCAATGTATGTAACAGGTTGGTTTTGTACAGCTTGAGCTGTTCGGCGTAGTTGGGTAGGTGTGTTGCGGTTGCCATTTCGCAGCGGTTCGTTGAGGTGGCGTGCTCCGGCTGTGTGTGCAGTCTGCAATGTGCACGCTCCGGGGTTGCTGTGAGCTCTGTGTAGTCGTAGGGAGACAGGACTTGTGTTCTGTTGGCTTGTTTGGAGGACACGGGCCCTCTTCCCACATGCTTCTCAGACTGTTCAAGGTCAGTGATGTGTGACTCCTTCCAATTAACTTGCATGTGGCCGACATGGGGGAGTGTTTTCTTCTTTCTTCCCCGTCCGTTGTGTGCTTCTGTGATATGCGCTATCTGCCCTGTGGTCGGTCTCCTCGGCATGCCTGTGTTGGTCTATTCTTGGACAATGGCTGTATTCACCGGCTTCTGTCGTAGGGCTGTGGTTTCGGAGTTGGAATGGAAGGTCATTCAGTGCTGTCTGCTCTCCCTTGTGTGGGCGGCAGGCTGCCTTTCCGCTCTGCGTTGGGCCTTGTGTGTGAATGTTATTCTTGGGCCACCTGTTGTCGGTCCCCGGGCTCTTTGGTGTTCCGTTTCATATGTCTTGTTCATATGTGCAGGGTGGTATGGGTGTTTCTGTGTGGTACTGGCGTTCCTCTTCCCGAAGAGGCCCTGCTTCTCCTAGTTGGTGTTGCCGCCGCTGTGTGCTACGCCATGTTTGTTACACTGGGGTGTGTCCTGCTGTTGCGTGTCTTCACTGACATGTGTGCGTCGGTTGTGTGGCGTTGGGTGTTGTCCGTGAATTGGGCGTTGGGGACATGTCTGTGGCCGGCCTGTCACGTGTCATGTGCGTTCGGGGTGGGGCTGATGTGTGTGCTGCTTGGTTGTGTCCCTGTGTCTGTGTGCGACGCATGCATGGCGCTGCGGTTGGCCTCTGCGTTGTGCGCATGTGTGGCGGCGTCATCGGCGCTTTGGGGCCGTGACGGGGTGGTTGGTTCCTAGTCCCAGGTGGTGTGTACACATGTGTTCTGCAATGTTACGATTTGGCCTGTGTGTCATATGTGGATGCGATGGTGGATGTGTAGTGTACACGCGCTGGTGGGGGTTGTCCGCTTTTCCGCCCTTGCACTGTGTGCGCTGTTTGCGTGCACTTGTTCTGTGTGTGCCTACCTGCGTCTCCGCGGTACGTTGCGTCCTTGGTGGTGCATCAGCAGAAGCATGGGGAGTGCCTGCAGTGCTGGATTCATGCTCGGTGAGCCGCTTCTTCGTTGTCCGTGCTCGGCATCCGTGTTACCGCTTCGGTTTGTCGTACGGTATCTCTTGGCCATGGGAGCCGTTTGTCTGCGGCATCGTAATTTATGCGCCGGGCGGGACGTGTTTCGTCGGACGGTGTGTGTCAGTTGGGCTGCGCCGCTACATGTACGGGCGCACTTTGATGGCGGACGGTGTTGCTGGCTTGCCGGCGGTGTTTGGCCTACTTTTCGCATCGTAATTGGACGGGCGTGTGGACTGCTGCGTGCCGGCGGTAACTGGTGGTTTTTGCATCCGCCAGCACGGCGGTGGTGCTTCCGCCCGCCATCGTAATGTGCCCCTAAGTAATTAATTAAGAAAAATTGAGTATTGATAATTAATTTTTTTGTTAATTAATGTTTAATTGGTTATTAATTTTTATTAAATATTATTTATTGGAATTGATATATTTTTTGTTAATTAATTATTAATTGGGTATTAATTCTTATTAAATATTATTTATTGGTATTGATAATTAATTCTTTTGTTAATTAATTATTAATTGGTTCTTAATTTTTATGAAATATTATTTATTGGTATTGATAATTAATTTTTTTGTTAATTAATTATTAATTGGTTATTAATTTTTATTACATATTTATTGTTATTGACAATTTTTTAAATTTAATTATTAATTGCAAAATAATTTTTATTAATTGATTAATTGAAAATTAATTTCATTGTGTGAAATTTTATGTGGAGTGTGTTGTGTGTTTATTGGGGAATAGGTTGGGAAGTATTTAATATTATTAAAGTAATTATTATTTTTGATATATTTGTAGTTTATTTTATTTTTTCTAAATTTATTAATAAATCATTATTTAATTACAAAATTTATTTAATTTATAAGTATGTTATTTTTAACATCTACGTTGTCCAACGCTTTCCCTACTGTTGCACTCACTGGAGTGGGAATAGCAATTTTTACCCCTACGCTATCCAGCGCTTTCCCTACTGTTGCACTCTCTGGAGTGGGAATAGTAATTTTTAGCCCTACGCTATCCAACGCTTTCCCTACTGATGCACTCTCTGGAGTGGGAATAGTAATTTTTACCCCTACACTATCCAGCGCTTTGCCTACTGTTGCACTTACTGGAGTGGGAATAGTAATTTTTACCCCTATGCTATCCAGCGCTTTCCCTACTGTTGCACTCTCTGGAGTGGGAATAGTAATTTTACCCCTACGCTATCCAGCGCTTTCCCTACTGTTGCACTCACTGGAGTGGGAATAGTAATTTTTACCCCTACGCTATCCAGCGCTTTCCCTACTGTTGCACTCTCTGGAGTGGGAATAGTAATTTTTACCCCTACGCTATCCAACCCTTTCCCTACTGTTGCACTCACTGGAGTGGGAATAGTAATTTTACCCCTACGCTATCCAGCGCTTTCCCTACTGTTGCACTCTCTGGAGTGAGAATAGTAATTTTACCCCTACGCTATCCAGCGCTTTCCCTACTGTTGCACTATCTGGAGTGGGAATAGTAATTTTTACCCCTACGCTATCCAACGCTTTCTCTACTGTTGCACTATGTGGAGTAAGTATATATATTAATTTATATTTTGCCCTGATGGTCCAATAAAGAGCTTCTTAAGGATTCCCCTGTGTGGCCTCTGCTTCTTCTGTCTGGAGGAGGTTTGTGTGGAGATTTTACGCGTCAGCCAGAGACGCGTTTCAGAGGCCCCGCTCTGTAAGTTGGCCTGAACATCACTGGATCTGCTCCTGTAGCTGTTGTTTGTTCCGAGGTATCGGATTGGTTCAGGCCCGCCTCTAAAGCCAAACTACACCAGGGCGGCTGCATCGCAGTTCGTGACTGCACGTAGGGTCAGGTACATTGTTACCGCGGCCCCTCCCGGTTGACATTTGGACGGCAAGGTTAGAGCGTTATGGGGACCCGAGGAAGCCTGTGGACCCTGGACTCACCCCTATCAACAACCAAAACCCTCCTTTTGCTTGATATTTCAGCGCTCATTGAGCACGGACTCCGCTTTTGGTACTTACCATCAAGATGCATTCTGGGGGTTGCAGTCTTCAGACATCAGACTGCAGCTGTGAGCAATCTGCAAGGAGGAGCCAGCTGACTTCCCCACCCAGGGGGAGGATCTTAGCAGTACAAGAGGAGGGTCCCAGTGATTTCCAAGTGAGAAGGGCGTCTGATGAAGGCACACTCTACGCCGAAATGCATTATGCCCTGATGGTCTAATAAAGAGCTTCTTAAGGATTCCCCTGTGTGGCCTCTGCTTCTTCTGTCTGGAGGAGGTTTGTGTGGACATTTTACGCGTCAGCCAGAGACGCGTTTCAGAGGCCCCGCTCTGTAAGTTGGCCTGAACATCACTGGATCTGCTCCTGTAGCTGTTGTTTGTTCCGAGGTATCGGATTGGTTCAGGCCCGCCTCTAAGCCAAACTACACCAGGGCGGCTACATCGCAGTTCGTGACTGCACGTAGGGTCAGGTACATTGTTACCGCGGCCCCTCCCGGTTGACATTTGGACGGCAAGGTTAGAGCGTTATGGGGACCCGAGGAAGCCTGTGGACCCTGGACTCACCCCTATCAACAACCAAAACCCTCCTTTTGCTTGATATTTCAGCACTCATTGAGCACGGACTCCGCTTTTGGTACTTACCATCAAGATGCATTCTGGGGGTTGCAGTCTTCAGACATCAGACTGCAGCTGTGAGCAATCTGCAAGGAGGAGCCAGCTGACTTCCCCACCCAGGGGGAGGATCTTAGCAGTACAAGAGGAGGGTGCCGGTGATTTCCAAGTGAGAAGGGCGTCTGATGAAGGCACACTCTACGCCGAAATGCATTATGCCCTGATGGTCCAATAAAGAGCTTCTTAAGGATTCCCCTGTGTGGCCTCTGCTTCTTCTGTCTGGAGGAGGTTTGTGTGGATATTAATTTATATGTATATGTTTAATTTATTTTAACATTAATGTATTAGTTATTATTTTTAAATATCTTTTAATATTTTTAACTATATTTCTTTTAATTATATGTATTATTTACTTAATTTTACATTATTATTAAAACATTTAAAAAAACGATATTTTTAACTTCGATATTTTTGACAACTATATATTTTTTTCGATATTTTTGTACTTACCTTTATGTAGATTGGACTTGATATTTTTGACTTCTATATTTCTGTGTCGATATTTTTGCAGGTCGATTTTCTGTCCGTCGATATTCTGTCATACATTCATAAAATAATGCACACCTTAAATGAAAAACAAATGCAAGTTAAACTAATCAGTGGGAAATACACTATTTTATTTTACAAAACCTCTCTGGGTAATGCAATCACTGCAGATGTCTGTATGAGCAACCAAAGGATCATAGAATTTAATTCTGTATGGTGCAGCAGGGAATAGTGTCTTGTGCATTTGTAAGGCTAGGATGTCATTTCCTGTCACAAAAAGCACTGTGAGCATGTAAGTCATTATTTCCAACTTGCATTGCACACAGTATAAGATAGGCTACATCAAAATGTGTAAATACATGTAGGTTATAGATAAAAAAGTGAATCCAAAGTATAGATTTTAGTAATACACAGATTGTACCTTGTGCAAACATGTTTTTATAACTGTCCATAAAAAGCAAGCCCTCCACAGCTCAGCTTGGAGCACCCTTAAAATACCACTCTAAAAATAAATCTTTGTCATCAGAAAGCTTAAAGTGAATCCATCAATTAACACCTGTACCGGCTTTCAAGCAGCCTTTACATTTGCAGATAAACTAATTGCACACATTTACATATCTTTCAGGCAGCAGGCACCCTGGTAAGAAGGCTTGTTTCTTGCGTAGCTGTATGCCACTCCCTCTGGATCACAGCACAGAAGACACACTCCCATTCACTTCAGATAACACATCTCAACTTTCGGAATCAACATTTGCAGAAATTTTAGACTTAAGCACAAAGGCTAAAATTGTAGATAACATTATGGAGAAATGATGTGTGTTGAAGCATCAGTCACGGACAATAGATATTAGGGTTAATTTACGGATACTCTGAGTAAATTACGGATGGGTGGTCATCCTATTCTTGAAGGTATGTGTAATAATTACCAGAGTCTGACATTCTATGAAGGTGAGTTTAATGCGAGGAATAGAGACTGCAATAGTGGTGCAGCCTGTCCTTCTAACAGCTCACAGCCAAATGACCTTCCACAATCCATTACAGGACCTGACATCATAACACTTAGAATACTACATTATGTTTTACCACAACAAAATAAAAAGACATAACAAAACATAACATGAGTTTATTCCTACAAGAGAAAATAGAATATAGACTAGACTGGCAAAAAGGTAAAAACAAACACAAAATATACATAGTGTTAAAAGAATAAACAATAATCTTCATCTGAACTTCATGGCAAATTACTTTTTCAAAGAATATACATAATAATCTTCAACTGAACTTAATTCTGAACTCCTTTTTCCAAAGGATATACATAAAGCCTCAGTGAAACCTGATAGACAGATTTCTTTGTTGATTACTTCTGCAAACAGAAATATCATTGTCATCCTCTTACGCAACTCTTTTAGACACCCTACCTTCCTCCATCACTGGTCTTCTTAAATCAATCACAGGATCCTTAATGTGATCTGAAACAGGATCCATGACCTACAACACTTTATCAACATTTCACCAATTCCGTCTGTTAACTCTAACAGCATTACCACACACTGTATCAATAACCAATGGTTTGGTAGATTTCATTTCCCCTTTTCTTTTGTGAACAGGCACTTTAACTCGTACAACATCACCCACCATTAGACAATGTGAATGTAATCTCTTTCTTGCTTCAAAACACTTATTTTGTTTAGCTTGTACTTCCAGCACATTCTTCCTAAACAAAGTGTCAACGTCCTCTACCACATCATGTTTTACCCATTTGGACATCAACCCTGGGCAGCTTTTAGAAGATGGTTTTCGCCCTTTCAATAATTAAAAAGGAGAAATTTTGAAGATGAATGCCGAGTAGTACAGTAAAACCATAGCATTGACTGATTAGCATTTGCTGCAACACACTTGTTCACTATTGCCCATTGAACACATTCTTCCAAAACGTGATTCAAACGTTCAGCTAATCTATTGGTTTGTGGGTGATAAAGTGAGATTTTAAGATGTTTGATACCACCTTTTTGAAGGAATATTTGAAACTCCTCACTAACAAATTGGACATCATTGTCAGAAACCAAAAAAGATGGAAACCCTCCCTCAAAAACACATCTTTAAAAAATCAATAATTTTTTCTGAAATGGGTATTCAAGGAAACGAACTTTAGGCCACTTTCCGTAGTAGTGAATCTTGTTTTTCTTCCTCTACAACATCCACATCTACTTCCTAAACTGGGAACCTAGACATATTCAGCTTAACATTTTTACTTCCAAGCAGATATGATATATCAAAATTATAGAGCACAAATTTTGTTTAGAATCTAGCTATGCATGGTGTGTGGTCTTGAATTCTATCCTGACAGAATGTAGACTAACGGACTATGATCAGTTCTTAAGACAAACCTGTTGCCCAAATAAATGGGTGAAACTTTCCAATAGCCCACCAACATGCAAGTAACTCCTTTTCAATGACAGAAAAATGAATCCCAGAACCTCTCAAAACTCAAAAAGCATACCCTAGCGTGTTTTCAACACCATCTTTGACTTGTGTAAGAACTGCACCTAGCCCAAAATGGCTTGTGTCCACTGTAATTGTACATTGCACACTTGGATCAAAAGGCATCAATACTCTTGATTCCACCAACTGGGACTTAATCCATTCAAAAGCCTCCTGACAAGATTTGTCTCACATAAAAACAACATTTTTCTTAAGTAAAGCAGCCAAAGGTTTCACCATAGACGCATAATCAGCGAAAGATCTTGAAAAAAATTCACACAGTCACATGAAAGACTTAAGCCCATTCTTATCAGAAGGTGGAAGAGCATCAGTGATGGCTTTGACCAGCCCAGGCGTCGGTTCATCTCCATGTTTAGACACAACGGGCCATATTATCAAGAACGGGCGATAACATATCGCTGCTTTAGCGGCAGGAAACTGCCGCTAAAGCGGCGATAAGGGGCTTGATAATATGCCCTATAGAATTCCAATAGAAGCCCAGGTTTGATGTCCTTCACACCAGAACCTGGGCTTCTATTGTTGATAATATGGCCCAACATGCCCAAAATACTCTACTCTCAGGAACTGACACATTTCTACCTTTAAAGTGACACCATTCTCCTGCACGATGCTTAAAACCCTTGCCAGGATAGAATTATGTTCTTCTCTAGTGGTAGCATAAATCAAAACATCGTCTTGGAAAACCGCCACTCCATCAATACCTTTAAACATTTGAAACATACTTTTCTGAAATACTGCAGCTGCCGACGCCAACCAAAATGGCATTCGTACTAAAGAGTGCCAATCGGAGAGTTAAACTCTCTAAGATGTCTAGATGATGGATCAAGTGCAACCTGATGGTAAGCTGCAGCCAGATATAGTTTAGAAAACCATTTAGAACCTCCTATCATAGTCAACAATTCCAGAATCTTCAGCAGAGGGTGCAAATTCACCCAAATATGCTTATTTGAACTGCTATGATCCGCAAACACTCTCAGTTCACCGTTCGTCTTTCACGCCTCAACAAGTGGCAACAACCGTAAAGAAGATTCAATAGGACCGATAATACCTTTTTCACACAGACACATCAGTTCCTTTTCCAATTTTTACAATACTGAAGGATATTGTTTCATGAGGCTGACTGTGAAATCAATTGAACCTAGAAATGACACCTGGTCAACCTGGCATCAACACCATTTGGAACAAACCCGGTGAAACCACCCCAAGAAAGACAGTCCCTTGATCACCACATAAATGTTTTCATAAATTTTCCTCCATCTGAACTCCAGTATGTCCTCAAAATAGCTATCTAGCTCAATTTTGCGCCCTTCATAAGAAACAGGTGACCTATCAGGTGGTTCCAGTGGTCTCTTATCCCAGGTTTCTCTAAATAATTCTTAGTTAATCATAGTGATCCTAGCACCAGAATCAACTAATAATTTTAGGGGGATATTCTCAAGAACGTGCGATAATCATCGCCAAAATAGGTTAACGCAATTATTCATATCGCCGTCTATCACGGGAAAATAACGCCGTGTTAACGTCTTATTCTCAACACGGCGGTAACATGCAATAGTTTCCCGATAACGCGTCAAATGTCCGCGATAAAATTACCGGGACGGCGATAAAAATCTAAGGTCGAACGTGAAAAAAGTGGCGATGGGCCCAACCGCAATAAAAAAATCAGTGATAAGCTGCGCCAGGCCTGCAATTCACACACGTCAGGCGGGAAAAATCACTATAAAAGCAGAAAAAAAAAACACAAACAAAACCAAAACAACTGTGAAGCACAATGGAGGTAGCCGGAGCAAGTACAGAGGACAAGAAGTACTTTATTTGATTAAAAAAATATAATCATAAAAGCAGGACATACATACCATACATATACAGAATAAGTAGTTAAAATGACCAAGATGATATAAAAATTCGAGTTTTAAAACTAAGAAGCAGCAAAATATTTTTAAAAGGGGTTAATAATGTAACAAAAGAGTAAGTGTTACTATCAGAGTCTATAAAGAAGACTCAGAATTACAAAGAAACCCAGAGAGTGTAAACATTTCATTAAAACAGCTTCAAATGTCGATATCGATGAAGAATCATCGTGTTCACATACCCTTGTGTTGCAGGCACAAAAAGCACAGAGGAGACCAAAGTAAAGCTTTGTGGGTCTACAGTTTTGTTTTAGTCACCTGTAGCCCTCTTTAAAATTCTACCGGGCCTACAATTTGCTGGTTAAATTTACGATATACATAGTGAGTAAAAATTGTAAAACTTACGTTTAAGGCTGTGTTCTCTGGGTTCAGAGGACAACCAGAACCCCACAAGCCCCACGGAGGACCAGCATTGGACCTCGGGGTCAGGGAAGGGCAAGGAGAAGAAGAAGAGGAAGACGCGGTTCAGTCCGCAGGAAAACAGGATCCTGATAACAGAGGTAATAGAACACCATCAACAACTGTTCGTCACCTCCACTGTGTCATTGGCAACAAAAAATGCAATATGGCAGTCCATCGTGGACAAGGTGAATGCAGTCAGAGTGCTGAGGAGGACAATGGAAGAGCTCAAGAGGCGCTGGAATGATGTGAAGCGCAAAACCAAGCAGAAACTCGGCAACAACCAGAAGGCAGCAATGCAGACTGGAGGTGGGAGTCCAGCGCCACAGGAGGAGCTGGATGAGATGGAGGAATGGTGTCCACAGTCATCAGTGTGGAGACGGTGGCAGGATTTGGGGGACCGGACACTGCTCAACATGACCTGACACAACAGCAACAGGGTGAGTAACGACCAGGGACTGGGGGGACGGGGGGAGATGGGCACAATGTCACACATGCACAATTAAGTATAGCACAGTGCACACCCACAATGACTCTGGATCATGTCCCTGATCCCCTTGGCACACTGCAGCACGCCTAGAAACAGCAAGTAGGCCCCCGTCGACTATGTGCCCAGAGGGGGCCCTTCCCACACATCACCAATCTCACAACCAACCCTTGCACATGTGCCAAACCCAGCAAAGTGGCGTGTCTGTGAGCCACACTGACAATGCAAGTGACACTGCATGACGAACAATATATCATGACATGTTGCACGCCACGACACTGAGGTGGCTGAGTGTGGACCACATCCGTAAAGGAGCAGGTCACACTCTGACACATCCACGTGCACAAACAACCCCTGACGTCAACAACACATCTGCGGACAAACCATGCCCCAGAGTCCCAACTCCCACCAAGAGCCCAATTTACCCAAGTATGGAACATCTCAGCACTGTATAAGCACAGAAGTCAAAGGCGGTCCGCCTGAAAGTGATAAGGGGCAGCAAAATCAGACCTGCAGGGGCGACTCTCCCAAAATGCAGCACACACACATAACATTCAGAGCACATCAACTTTGACAACAATATGGTACAAACTGCAACACGTTCACAACAGAACAGAGGACACAACTGGTGCCGCTTGTGTGTAGAAACTGGTCAATCACATTTGGCATAGCAGGGAAATGTGAGATGATAATGTACAAGTACAATCACACATCCGTGATGTTGTCGAAATGTCCACTCTCCCGCATCAAATAGGCAGCTCCTCCCAAACAGTCACAATGTACATTGTCATGCAGTCTGTATGTAAACTTGAACAATGTGTCAACATACATGTGAACACACTGTTAAACTGCACCTCCCCTTCACATTGCAGAGGGAGAATCAACACCTCCTGCAGAGCAGACCGAACATCTCTTCACTGATGACGAAGAGGACCTCCACACCTTCGACACCGACGCCCTCCAAGAGCTCATGGACAGCTTCGGCACCTCACCTCCAGGAGCAGGGCAGCCCAGCTGCATCGAGGAGACCTCACCCCCTGCACAAACCACACAGCAGGAAGCACACACCACCCCGGCTGTCTCCCAGGACACCCACAAACAACACATGGCCTTCCAACGCCGTGTGTTAGGGGGCCAGGAGAAGATGGCTGATCAGGTGCGGGTGGGGTTCGACCTCATGGCAGCCAAACTAGATGCCATACGTGGGTGTCTAAGTCCCATCAGGAACCACTTACAGTCCCTAACGGACACCCACAGTCCGCTCCATGCTCTCCAACGATCCATGGCTGACATCGCTGGAGTCCTGACTCTGAGACAAGGACAACTGTCTAGTCAGAGTGGCTCCAGCGATGTCAGCCGGGAGTTGGGACACATGCGGAGGATCATGGAGAACAGGGAGCGGATGCAGGTGGAAAGAATGGCTGCCACGGCTGCACACCAGCGAGATGTAGCTGGGATCTTCCATGCCGTGCTGACTCTCATCATGGAATTGCTGCCACAAGGCCTGACGCCGATGAATGCTGCTGCTGCTTCTACATCCACATCTCCGCCCCCTGATGTGTCAGTGACACACAGTGCTGCAGACAAGCCACCTCCGGCCACTGATGTGTCACTGCCACACAGTGATGCAGACAAAACAACACCACCCACATGTGAGGCACATGAAACATCAGAGGACGAAGATGCGGATGAGTCTGCCTTAGTGGTAAGAAGGAAGCAGTAGCATTCATCTCCGCCATATGGCCTATTTCTGCTTGGTTCTGCCCTCTGCATCATCACCTTCCACTGTCCCCCGATACACTCTGTGACACTCACCTTGGACCTCGACATGGACTGCCATATTCTGTTTGGTTACCAATGACACAGCAATCAGACTGCGGACTGAACTCTTCCTCTTCCGATGAACTTGTCATTCCCTGAAGGACTCTGGCTGGCCCTCCACGGGGCAACAATGTAAAGTGGGGTTTGCATGGCCCTGTACTGCTCCAGCTTCAACACTAATAAAACATTAAAATTCACACAGATGTGTCATGCCTATGATCATTCAAGTATGAAAGTATGGATGAATGTAGGGTCAGTGATTCCCCCTTACGTCCATGTTGCTCATGTTGTGGGACTTGAGTCACAGGGTGCAACATTGCCGATTGCGGTCCGGGTGGCGCCTACACTACAACAGAGACACACGCATTAGTTACTTTCTTGTCCAGCCCAGAACTGAACCACGCCCAGAGCCCCGGGCTCATTGTTCACACCCCTATGCTGTACTGGCATACGCCAGCCCAGCCCACTCCGCTTACGCTTACAGGGGGGGACGACAAAGCTACATGTCCCAGGTCTTCCCTGTAGTGATCTGCTGATCACTGGTCTAGTTGTCAGCATGCCACAGCCACTCTCCTGAGGGCTGGTTTACACCCACACCACACCCATCACCCATCCAGCACAGGCGTCACAGGACATGTGACCCTGCCAATAAAAGGGGCCTACCACATCACATTCCCCACTGCCGGAGGTGACATGATGGCGTCTGCACCACAAGACTCAATCATAAAGGGTCCATGACTTGTGGCGCACTGGGTTAGGGGCACCCGATACACTGCGGCCAGCACGGGCCTACCGCCACGGGACGATGACTTGCGGTGCACAGAGTTGGTGGTACCCGATGCACTGCGGCCGGCACGGGCCTACCGACACGGAACGATGACTTGCGGTGCACAGAGTTGGTGGCACCCGATGCACTGTGGCTGGCATGGGCCTACAGCCACGGGACGATGACTTGCGGTGCACAGAGTTGGTGGCACCCGATGCACTGCGGCCGGCACGGGTCTACCGCGACGGTGACTTGTGGTGCACTGAGGTAGGGGCACCTGAAGAGCTGAGCGGGTGTGCAGCCTGCGATGATGCGTAGACCTCGATACGCCGTCCTGCCAATCAAGATTCGATTTGAATTGAAAGCCCTGCTGGACCGCAGTGTACGCCGAAGGCAGCAGTCAGCACACACATGACTCCGCGGTGCGGTGCCGCAGGGTGCGCTGGGGGCCCGTGGCGCGGAATCCAGCGATCGGCTGAGGAGGTTGCACCGGCACGTGGTGGGCCCTCTTGGAGACACGCCGGTGGCGGCAGGTGAGCATTGAGGCCTGGGTGCGCAGGGTCGGCCAGTCAACACTGGGCGGCGGACCGGTCTGGGGACCAGGGCTGGGGTGCAGCAGGTGCACAGGTTCACGCAGGCACCACCAGTCACGGCGGCGGCCTCGTGGCTGGGTGGGGGGCGCCGCCCTGGCAGACACGACCCTGCATGCGATGACAAGATGTGTGCGGGTTGGCTTGGGACGTAGCCACCTCGTCTCCAGTGTAAATCTGGCCATTGAAGGTGGTCGGCCACGTGTGTGTAGGCCTATGGACAGGATATGGTGGACACAGAGACACACGCAGTAGTTACTTTGGTGGCCATCCCGGAACTGAACCACGCCCAGAGCCCCGGGCTATTTATTCACGACATAGGCCGGCCAAGGCCACTCCGCTCACGCTTACAGGTGGGGACGACAAAGCTACATGTCCAAGGTCTTTCACACTGCCTGGGAAGTTTGCGACGACATTCGTGAACAGGCCCCGGTGGTCCACTTTTGCCTGCACATTGATGGAATGCGTGTGGTTTCTGTTGCGGTTATTGTGTGCAGTGTCGGCAGGGGGCACAAATAGTACATGTGTGCAGTCAATTGCCCCCAACACGTGCAGGAAGTCAGCTATGGCGTAGTTCCCTTGCTTGGTCTCCAGCTGTTCCTGCGCAGTGTGGGGGAAGTGAAGGTGCAGGGGTATCAAGCTGATACAAACTGTGATGCTTACAGGTATGATAAATCCTGCATAATAAAACTGTAACAGAAGTTCGTGTGGTCATAATCTTCCTTTTCTTTCCTACGAAGGTTATGACCACACGAGCTTCTGTTACGGTCTTTTTATGCAGGATTTATCATACCTGTTAGTATTCCGGTTTGTCTAAGTGCAATACACTGTGCCAGATTACGTTTGTGACTATACGGACGTTTGACCATTGTCACCATTTATCCAACAGGTTTCTGAATACTGACTTTCGGAATATGGAATTGTATTGGGGAGTTCCCGCAGCATATGCAGTTAATTGAATCCACATGATTGTTGCCCTGATGAAGTTCCCCGTTGGGAATGGAACGCGTTGGCTGAGCTTTTCGTATTGTTGATTTATGTATTTGTAATAAAGAACTATTTTTACACTACTGTTGACTACTGGACTTCATGACCTGGCGCACCCCCATTTCAGTAACTACAATCTTGGATCTGGAGCACAGAGGCGTCAAGCAACGGCTGGCGTTGGGGTTGGTTGCGCAGGAACACTACGAATTGGAACTAGCGTATGGTGCGGATACAGGGGTCCGCCGTTGCTTTTGTGGACATGCATCCAAGACAGGTGTGAGGAACTTTGATAGGGCTGGCTGTGAGACTCCTCCGACTCTGGCAGTTGTTGGTTGGAAGGTACCAGAGGCCAACAGGTGCAGCACAGCCAGCAGCTTTGTCTGCGGAGGGATGTTGGTTCTCTGCTGTGTTGGTACCGTCAGCCTGTGGGCAATGTGGGTCAGTATGCGGAGGATGGTTGTCCTTTTGAGCCTGTAGTGGGCAATGGCATCCTCTGGCGTTGAGTGTCTGAGGCTGGTGCGTTTTAGGAACGTCCGCTGTCTTCTTCTGCGCTGCCTAGGTAGTAGTCTGGGGGGTTGTCTGGGGGGGTCCTGGGGGTGGTGGCGGTGGGTGTTGTGGCCCTCTTGGGTCTCCAAGCTGCATGATCATTGGCTCCATGGCATCTGTTGGTCTTCAGATGTGGCTCTGGGCTGGGCTCCTTTCTACTGCAGGTTGTCGTCCTGCTTAGCACCAGTAATAGGCAGGTGTTAAATCCCTGCTGCTAACGCGCCTTATCACCTGTTTTTGGATCGCTTCGCCGATCTGGCTGGTCGTTGATAATATCGCGAAGTGGTGTTTTCGTGTGTTTTTGCATGGGAACGCCTACTCTGCATATCATTAGCGTTAGTTGTTGCTCTCATCCGTGGCGATGTTTTTTGCGGCAGCTATCACTGGAAAACTGGCGATTTCGGCAGTTTGCACCAGCTTGATAGTAGGGTGAAAAATCTATCGCCACTTTTGCGGCGCTAAAGTGCCGATAAATCGGAGATAAGTCCTTGAGAATATGCCCCTTAGTTTCTTGACTCCTAAACCAATATCAATATAAGGGTGAACACAAGTAGAATGATCACCACTCACCACAACATCTTCTGTGACCACCATTACCATGTCTTTGAGATTATCTTGGATTTTGTCAACTTCATCATATTCAGGCTCAGGCACATTGGCCACACCAACACCATAGACACGATTGCCATGTAAGGTACCACTACTACGTTTACCACTTTGGCACACCGTGGCAAAATGTCCAATTTTGTTACACGCTCTGCACATCACATTTTTAGCAGGGCACACTTTGTTCCCCCTTGTACATGTATTATTGGGCGAACACCCATCACAACGCATGCGTTACATCGCATGCGTTTACGTCACAAGCGTTACAACGCAAGCGACGTTACGACGCGGACCATTACCACGCATCCCATTACATCGCATGCGCTTTTAAAACGCATGCGCTTTTAAATCGCATGTGGTGTAATGGACGAGAGTCGGACGCAGACAGAGGCGAGCACCGGGACGGACGACGCGAGGAGAGAGAGGTAAGGGGGATTGTGCGTAGAGTGTAGTGTTTAGGGTTTAGGGCAGTGTCTGGTGGTCGTAGTGTAGGGCAGTGTTTTAGGCTTTAGGCAGTGTCTGGTGGTCGTAGTGTAGGGCAGTGTTTTAGGCTTTAGGCGTAAGGGGGATTGTGCTTTGAGTGTAGTGTTTAAGGTTTAGGGCAGTGCATTTGGGATTCCCTGATATGTGCTTCAGTGGTAATTCCTGATCTGAGAGGGGTCAACACAAGGAGATGATGGACGGAGTACCTAACCTTTTCAAACACTCACCCCCAGTCACAGATGTGGATTGAAATCATCATCGTTCTTTAGCTCACTTCACCACCCTAGTTCAGACACAGCTATTTGCAAATCAGTCTTGACCGTGTGCCTCATGGGAACAGTCCAGCCCAAACTGCAAAGCCATGTTTTCCCTGGACGGTAAACAAGCATCCTGCAACCAGTTTTGGGCTAACAGCCCTCATCAGCCAGGCTAGTTTGATTCCAGTGGCAAAGTGAGCAAGAGACCCACGTCTGGGCATACCCTGCCAACTTAGGGCGAACAAAGCAAACACAAGGAGATGTTTGACAGAGTGCTGAAACTTTTCAAACACTTACCCCCAGTCACAGATCTGGGTTGAATCCATCATCATTCTTTAGCTCACTTCGCCACCTAAGTTCAGACACAGCTAAATGCAAATCAGTCTTGACCCTGTGCCTCATGGGAACAGTCCAGCCTGAACTGCCAAGCCATGCCTTCCCTGGACCGGAAACAAGCATCCTGGGACCGGTTTCAGGCTAACAGCCCTCATCAGCCAGGCTAGCTTGAATCCAGTGGCAAAGTGAGCAAGGGACCCACGTCTGGGCATACCCTGCCCAGACGTGGGGCCCTTGCTCACTTTGCCACTGGATTTAAGCTAGCCTGGCTGATGAGGGGTTTTATCCCGAAACCGGTCCCAGGATGCTTGTTTCCGGTCCAGGGAAGACCTGGTTTGGCAGTTCGTTCTGGACTGTTCCCATGAGGCACAGGGTCAAGACTGATTTGCATATGGCTGGGTCCGAACTGGAGTGGCGAAGTGAGCTAAAGAACGATGATGGATTCAACCCAGATCTGTGACTGCGGGTGAGTGTCTGAAACGTTTCAGCGCTCCGTCCATCATCTCCTTGTGTTTGCTTTGGTTGCCCTAAGTTGGCAGGGTATGCCCAGACGTTGGTCCCTTGCTCACTTTGCCACTGGATTTAAGCTAGCCTGGCTGATGAGGGGTTTTACCCTGAAACCGGTCTCAGGATGCTTGTTTCCGGTCCAGGGAAGACATTGCTTGGCAGTTCGGTCAGGACTGTTCCCATGAGGCACAGGGTCAAGACTGATTTACATATGGCTGGGTCTGATCTGGGGTGGCGAAGTGAGCTAAAGAACGATGATGGATTCAACCCAGATCTGTGACTCGGGGTGAGCGTCTGAAAAGTTTCAGCGCTCCGTCCATCATCTCCTTGTGTTTGATCTGAGAGGGGTAGCATGATCAAGTTTAGTATGTTTGGATTAGTAGTGATACATCCTGCTTATTGGTGAGAGCCGATTTATTATTACTATTTTAGAAATGCCACTTTCAGAAGTAGGTATTTCTGTGTGCCATGTGTCTTTGTGCCTGCCTGTTGTGTATTGACCGTCTGGTTCTGACTGACAGGGGGAGAGGGATTGTGCATTCACTCCAGCCAGTCCCTGGGGTGGAGGTTGAGGTGTGTCCTGCCCTGCCTGGGTGACTCAGCGCTAGTCTGAATAGACCTTGGCTGAATTTAGAGTAGGCGGAGGGGTTTCACCTGGCACCTGAATAGGCCTGGTCTGCATTTGGAATTGTGGGAGGAGTAGCACCTACACCTGAATAGGGCTGTGCCTGCCTTCCACAATGATGGCTCCACCCCCCTGTGGTGTGTCTGGAGCCAAGCCATTCACTGTCAATAGGGAGTGTTGTGCACTTTAATGATATTGTTAAAGTGCCCCCAGAACTGGTTTAAACTGGGCTCAAGGTCCTGTGTCAGGGCAGAACAAAGACTGGTAGTACTATTAGTACTGGGGCTGTGACTCCATGTCTGTTGAGCTTGCTGTTACTTGGAAAAAGAAGATACAGCGTGGACAGCTGTGCGCCAGGAGGAACCGCCATTGGACCTTATTGTTGAGGGAAGGACTGCAACTTCTACTACCAAAAGCCTTTATGCAGTCTGCCTGCGCCCTGGGGTGGTGCTGCCAGAGTTCTCCCAGGAGGCCCTGTACAGGAGGAGTGCTGTTGGCTGCCCCTCGTCCCTGCAACTAGAGCGCATGGTGAGCACTTGTGTGCTGACCTGCAGGAAGCGCGTGTAAAGCGCAGGATTGCCTTCTTTCATGGCTTGGGTCTCAAACAGCGCGTGGTGGGCGCTGCACTTCTCACCCTGTAACTTTTGACCCGCTCGTGAAGAGCACCTGATGGGTTCCTACAGCGCATGGTGAGCACTGTGGAACCAGCGTGGCCCAAGTCCAAGGAGTGAGGACAGGGTGCTTGCCATTGATGTGCAGCGTGGGGGGCCTGACAGAGACGCCGCCGATCCCAAGGCAGGGCGGGAGCCTACCCCGCACTCTGTTCCAAGAAGGAGTCACAGCTCATTGCCGCAGCCGCCGGAAGTCAGGCGGAGGCACCAAGCCGCATGGTAAAGCCTGGTTGTGGGCAGGGCCAACGACTGCAGAGCCAACGGAGACTTCGCTCCATGCTCTGCCGTCCGCTTCCCATTCTGCAGGCTGGAGGGGCTGTACCGCATGGTTGCGGGCAGACGTGGTTCCAGGAGCCAGGGCGGAAGGCCCTAGTCAGCGGAGAAAGAAACCCTCGCAGCCCGTGACCTAGGCAGCAGGTCAGAGACGCACCCCAAGAGACCTGACTGGGGTACAAGTGAGTGCCCATTCCATATTGGGTGATCCTGCCTCTTGGGGCCAGTCACCGGAAAGCAAGGTGGGGCCGCCAGGTCGGTGAGACAGGGGAAGGTCTCCCGTGTAGTGAGCCCGCTTGGGCCCACCATTGCCAGCCAGACCGTGGGGGAGGGGGGGAAGCCTGAAGATTGCTGGTGTACGGGGAGACGGGACACGGTTGGTCCCGTTGGCCCAAAGTAGTGGCCGGACCTTCCCCCGTGGTATTGGAAGCTGCGCCTGCCTACTCGGCAGCGTGATCTAAGCACAGTGTTGTGTGCTGTGAAGGCACCATGAGGTGCTGGTAATTTTTAGCGGATATGCCTCACGCTAATGGCCTGACAGTCGTGCCCTGACATTCTTATGTGTATGGTGATACATTGCCAGGGTTCTTGCACCACATGTACAGTGCCATGATTGTGTTGCCCTGATGTAAATGTAAATGGGATGTTCTTTTACCAGTGGTGATATTGGAAGGATATACATGAGATGTGCACACTGTGGGTTTCCTATGGTGCACTGCTAATTATGTTTGCATAGCGTGTTGTGCTAAGTGGAATATTACCAGTAGTTACTGGTCGCCCTAACTATAATGTGTCTATGACAAAGCGATTTATGGTCTATGTGAGTGACAATGGCCCGATTGGCCAAATGTTATATGTAATCCCTGTGAAGTCATGACAAGTGCCTAGTGGCACAGTGATATATGTGATTGTGTTCTAATGGGTTTTTATGGATAATACAAAGGCTATTTTTATATAACCTTGTGTGGAGTTTCTTTTGTGGTGTGCCTAGTGTGTCGCTGCTGTGTGAGTGTGTTGCGCAAACGCTTTACACATTGCCTCTGGGATAAGCCTGACTGCTCTGCCAAGCTACCAAGGGGGTGAGCAGGGGTTATCTTCAGCTTGTGACTCCCTTGCCCTGACTAGAGTGGTGGGTTCTGCCTGGCTTAGGTGCATACCCTAGCCAACCAGAAACCCCATTTCTAACATGGCCTTCCTTCAAATCCCAGTGAATGAAGAAGAAATGTTTTTTAGGATGGAATCATGACTCTCTAATGGCCACCAAATACATTTCAAAGGTGACAAACCAGGCAGGTTGCCCGGTGTTTCCAGTAATGGCGGTAGAGGTGTAACCGACTGTATTGTGACAAAACATTATACTGTTAATGACATTAAACCATTTAAAACTGAAAACATAACAACAAGGACCCAGTTTATGGAATTCAATGTGCATGCCAACGCGAAATGCTACTGGGACAAAATCAGAAAGGAAAGGAAAATGCAAACAAAAATAACTCAGTTAAGAATACCTTCTTTTATATAGCACAGGTGTGTGCATCACCGCAATGCGCTAACATTAAATCCAAGATATGCTCAGTAAAGTGCGATATAATTAGTACCACTACAATCAGGTGTGCACATCGCTGAGATGCAAAAATCAACATGTGTGTGCATCACCGAAATACACCAATAACTATATCCATGACAATCATAGAACTGAGGGGGATATATACAAGGAAGTGGCGGAGCGTGTCGTTAGCCTCCTTGGCTTAACGACACGCTCTGCCACTTCTGAAACGCAAGGCTGCACCATATTTACAAGAATGTGGTGCAGCCTTGCGTTTCCCCCTGCGATGGCGATAAGTTTAACAACCTAGCGCCAATGCAGGCACCGTTGCACCAGAGTGCAAGGGTGTCTGTGTGCAGGGGAGGATTGGTTATGTGTAGGAAGGTGTCCCTTCCTGCACATAAACAATCCTAAAATGCCATTTTGTAACTTTCATGTGTGCTGGTTCATGCAGCACACATGAAAGTTACAAAATGGCATTTTTTAAAAGGTTTGTTTATGTACAGGAAGGGACACCTTCCTGTACATAAACAAACCATGGCATTTTGCTTTTTCCATGTGTGCTGCAAGGCAACACACATGGAAAAAGCAAAAATGAGGAGAAATAATGCATTTCTCCTCGTTTCGCCAACATAAGACAGGATTTTCCTGGTCTTAATTTTGTCGCTGCCTCCTCAGTACACCACCCTTGTACAGAGGGGGCAGCGTCACATACAATGGGTGTTGCGGTGGAACGCCCACCACAACACCCACTGCACGCCCCTTTCACGCTAACCATAGCGTGAAAGGGTGCCTTATGTACAAGGCAGCGTTGTACATATGGCGCAACCCGTTATCGCCACCACAACGTCCGTAAAAGTGACGTTGTGGTGGCGAGGGGGGCTTGTACATATGCCTCGGAATGTTACCGTAAATGTAGTTACTTTGAAGTGTGTGCTCATCACCGCGATGCACAAATCAACAGAGGCGTGCGCATCACCGTACGCCAAAAGCTATGTACATGACATGCTCTGAACTGAATGTTAACGTAAATGTAGTTACATTCAGGTGTGCGCATAACCGTGATGCACACTAAAGTTGTTTCACTTCCTTCAGTGAATTTTTTACATTATAAATGTTGACAACGCCGGCACCAATCTACCAGCAGACGTGTAGTGAAAGAAAACAATGCTCACAAGATGGCAGCACGCTGGTGTGACTGACCTGAAAACGCATGTAATACTGTGTCTTTCAGGCAGTTTATAGTACTTTTAAGATGGTGGCATGCCTTTGGGAGTGGCGTGAGGTTGCGTGCAAGGCTGCAAGCCTTCGTCACTGCACTCCCAATATGGAGGTAACACATGCGCACTTTCGCTAATGCTTGTTCCTCATGGTTGACTTGAACAGATACAGCACTGCTGCTGGGCTAAACCACACGATGGAGATGCTGCAACTTGAGTCCCCGTCTCTGGAGGTCAGAAGAGGCCAGCATACACAACCGTCTGAAAGATTTTTCTTCCAACCGACATGGGTTACTGTAGTAAAGGGGGGAAGACGGTATTGGGGGTAAAACGGTTTATTGCAGATAAGAGAAACAGGTGAGCGCCAGGCAGCACGACTTCCACTCCAGGACTCCAGATAAACTGACGACCTGGATTGGAACTCATGACGGACACAAGGAGTGTTCCATGCCGCGCTCCACCAGTACACATTGGAACATTGACAGTAAATAGAACATAAGGCATAAAGGAAATGCATACACAACACATCCCCCTCCTTTGGAAATAGAAGAAAAACAAAACAGAATTACCTAACATATTCACTGAGCCATCCTGGCAAAACCCTTTTCTCTTTCCACCGACACTCAAGTCGCTCTCCCCAACTTGCTCAGTGTTACAACTAGCAGTACTGGAAACCCCTCCCCCTCCTCACAGAAGGAGCAATCCCCTGAGAAAGATTTTCTTCCCTAACCTCTGTGGAGACTTGGTTTGCCTCTGACAATTCCTCCCTCTCCACAGTTTTTGTCGGTACACAGCCTTCAAGTCCCAACTCAGCTTGTATAGTACTTTGATTAAAATAGTCCTCCACCCACTCAAAATTGGAAGGGTGTTGAAACACAGGTGTAGTATCCAAGTCATGTTGTTGCTTAAAGTCTAAAGCCACATTCTTTAGGTTCCAAACCCTACCATCCTTAAGTCTTATTGCATTGCGAAGAACTTCTGCCACTTGTTGTGGTTCCTCAAACATGCTTTCGCCTTTAGGAACTTTAATGGGTTTCTTGATGCGGACCCATTCCCCAACCATTACGGAAACATTTTTAGTACCATGACATTTGTCATAATACTCTTTGCTTTTCATATGTGCCAATTCTACTTTTCCCTTTGCATCAATAGGTGACCAATGTTCTACCTTACCTTCCATAATCCAATTGGGGTTGAACTTGCACCTGGGTGTTCTACCCCTCATCATGACAAAAGGAGATAAACCAGTTGCAGCATGTTTTGTGGTTCTATAAGCCCACACAGCTTTTTGTAATTCCAATTTCCACTCCAACCCCTGGCTCATTGCCCCCTGAATCACACCTTTTAACACACGGTTAAAACGTTCTACGGTGCCAATCCGGCTAGGGTTGTACAGTGAGGTGGTCCTATGCTTGATCCCACATTTCTTAAAATAATCCTTGGCCAAATTAGATGTGAACTGTACCCCATTATCACTCAACACACATACTGGTAATCCCTCCAATACAAATAATTTGTCCATAAACTTCAAAACTGCGTGTGTGTCTACTTTTTCCACAATCTTAACCACAGGCCACTTCGTAAACAAATCAATTACAACCAAGCCATATTCCTTTGATTCTCCCACAGGCCCAAAAATATCAATTGCAATCACCTCCCAAGGAAGATTAGGAATCAACCCTTCACTCATCGGAGGTCTCAAGGTCTTAAATGATTTATCTGCCGAAGAACAAACAGAACACTCTCTCACAAACTTCTCCACTTCATTGTCAACGCCTGGCCACCAAAAACTACCTTTGACCACCTGTTTGGTCCTGACTACCCCGAAATGTCCTTCATGACATAACTGTAATACTCCTTTCCGTAAAACTTTGGGTGGAATTACTCTCTCACCTCTCAATAATAAATCCCTATCAAATGACAGTTCCATTCGCACATCCCAATATGATTTCAACTCGCCACTGATAAATTCCTTTTTGGGCCATCCCTTACAAATATGATTACAAACAGCTTGTATCACTTCATCTTTAGACTGTTTTTCCACCCACTCAGCTTTAGTAATGACCGGTGTACCAGAGTCCTGAATCAAAGCAATACTAAAATTGCCCCACGGGTCATCCACACATTCTTCTAAAGGTGCAGGTAGCCTAGACAGACAGTCAGCCACCACATTGTCTTTGCCGGGTACATAGATAATCCTATAAATGTATTCCTTCATTCTCATGGATATCCTAGCCAACCTAGCAGAAGCTCCTACACTACCTTCACTAGTTAAAATCCTTACCAAAGGTCGATGGTCCGTGCGGATGGTGACAGATTTCCCCCAAACAAAAGCTCTAAAGTGTTCTAATGCCCATGCACAGGCCAGAGCTTCCCTTTCAATAATCGGGTATTTACTCTCTGCAGGGGAAAGTGCTCTGGACGCGAACAAAATGATCTTCTCAGTACCATTACCCATCATTTGCGAAAGGACTGCGCCCAATCCTTTGTCACTAGCATCAGTAGTTAACAAACATTCCAAATTTGGGTCAAAGCTACTCAAAGCAATTACATTCTCCAAATCAACTTTGATCCTAGAAAATTCTCTTCTACATTCATCCGACCACTCAAATTTTACATTCTTCCTAAGGAGTGAGCGTATGTTGAATATCTTGCTTGCGAAATTAGGTATGTATTTTGCACAATATTCTGTCATTCCTAAAAAGGATCTGACTTCCTCCTTAGTACTAGGAGCTGGTGAACCTACAATGGCATTTACAAGTGAGGGTTTGGGTTTTACACCATCCTCACTTATTATATGTCCAAGGTACGATACATTTCTTTGTGCGAATCTACACTTGCTCAGTTCTACACTTAACCCTGCATCTTGCAATATACCCAAAGCCTCATTGAGAATATGATCGTGTTCCTCTTTGCTGGTGGCAGCAACTAGGATGTCGTCCTGAAAGAAACTCACGCCCTTTGCCTTTCCAAAGAGTCTGTGCATCAGCCGCTGAAAAACAGCAGCGGCTGAGGCCAAACCGAAAGGCATACGCCTGAACTGGTAACATCCAAAAGGCGTAATGAATGCGGTGAGTTTCCTTGATTCAGGTGACAATATAACTTGATGATAAGCCGCTGATAAATCTATGGTAGAAAACCAGCTCGCTCCATTCAGAGAAGACACCATCTCATTGATTTTTGGTAAGGGGAATCTTTCAACCACAATGTTATTATTTAAATGGCGCAAATCAATGCATAAACGGATTTTTCCATTGCTTTTGCGTGCGATCACGACCGGAGAAATCCATTCCGAACTCTCCACTTCTTCGATTACACCCTTGGTTAATAACCCTTGCAGTTCCTTATTGACTTCATCTCTTATGAGTATAGGTATTGGCCTCACCTTATGCACTTTAGGTTCCGCCCTTTCCTTCAGTACAATCCTGTGTTCGAACCCCTTGAGTGCTCCCAGATTTTTCCCAAATACTCCTGGAAACTTCTTTACTAGAACCTCTCCCAATTTACTTGTCTCATCCATTATGAGCACTTTTTCTTCACTATTTGGATCTAAAATAATATGTAAGTTCTTTTGGTCCAACCAGCCAAGTACCGAAGGACCATTTTTGGCTACATATAACTTACCCCTCGCTGTCCTCCCTTTGAATAGGAAAGTAAGCCACCTGAACCCAAGCATATTGATCCTTTCCCCAGTGAAACTTATCGGGTTCACATCTGTAGGAGATAACTGTTGCCCAATTTTTCCCACAAATTTATCCTTCCATATACTCTCATTAACTATCGTGTAGGGCGATCCCGAATCCGCATACACATTCACTGTGACACCACCCAAAGATATTTCACATATTGGCTTCCCCTTTACAGAATTGTCCACCACATTTAAAAGGTAATTTCCTTGTAAACTTTTCACACAACTGTCTTCATTTTCAACGTCTCTTTCAGTTCCTTCTTCATCATTCCATACATATTTAACATTGTTTCTCCTCTGGCACATTTTACTAAAATGCCCTATTAGCCCACAGATACCACATATTTTTTTTAAAGCAGGGCAAGCCTTACTGAACGCCAAATGTTCTTTGCTATCACATCGATAGCATCTCCTTTCATCTACTCTCCTGTCCATTTCTGTGCTCCTTTGAGGTGTATTCCGCTAGCGCCCGGTCATGTGCTGGCCTTGATACTTGTTTACATTCTGTAGTTTGAACACACCACCAGAATCTTTCTCCGATTCTTTAACCACTGTGGCACACCTCCCTGACATTTCGGCTTTCCTCATTATTGCCAAAACATCCTCTAACGGTGCATCCCCGTTAATCCACAACCGGTCCTGAATCGAATCATTGTTGCTGTGCATTACTAATTGATCACAAATGAGATCATCATGTAAACCTCCAAATTTGCAGTCTATTGCCAATTTTTTAAGATCATCTAGCCAGTCATCCACATGTTCTTCTTTATTTTGCTTCCTCTGGAAAAATTTGTACCTTACCACCCCAATACATACTTTAGGCGCAAAATATTTGTCAAGATCTTTTAGCGCAGTTTCGAACACATTCTCCTCTCCGCCTGTACTCTTTGGCATGCGAGAATATGTTTTTAAACCTATCGGACCTAAAGAGTGAAGTAAAATCCTTTTCTTTTGGTCAGGTTTCATTTTGCCTGCTTCATCTATGGCCTCGATGTAATTTACAAAGTACTCTCTCCATTCCACCCATTTGATACTGGGTTGGGACCCAGTAGTCCAAAATGCATGTGGGTTACTGATGGTAAAGTTTTGTTGTGTCATAGTTGGCTCTACTCTTTGGTCCCCTTGTTCCATACGCAATTATCCCAAATTGCTTGTTTAGGCTGCCTTAGCACAGTACCAGAGATTCTCTCAAAAGGAACAAAAAACGAAATAATGCCACAGCAATGCGTTCGTAATGCGACAAAAATACAACTTATTTGGAGTCGTCCCCCGACTCTCTCACCTGTTTCTTAAAATCTCACACCATCGCCCTCTAAATCTGCGCCGTGTCCCTCTCGTTGCAGAAGTAAGTTTGTACTCTTCCGACAAACTCTTCCGATTCTCGAACTCTGTTTTTTTTAAAGATGGCCGCCACGCAAGGTCACGCTGCGTGACCTTGCGCGCTGACGTGTGAATCAGTGTTCACAGTGTTGCGCGTGCAGGCAAGCAGGTCGCACTCACTCGCACGATCCAGGCTCGAGCACCGAACTCTTCCTCCGCTTGAAAGATGCGGCCAATGGCAGTTAGTCCCAACGACACTGACACGGTGAGTAAAAATGGGAAATCTTACCCCATTTCCTTAAATTTCCAGTCTGCATGAAAGAAGCTCAACGATTCCGTTCCCGATTCCAGTTTCTAAAAATCAATACGCTGGCAACCGTCGAAATACGTTCCTTGCAGATAACGCGAATTCTTCTTCCACTCCCATAAAAAAAAAATAATAAGTCCTCAAGCAGGTTCCTGTAAGGTTCTTCCACGATCGTCGCCAATTGTAGTAAAGGGGGGAAGACGGTATTGGGGGTAAAACGGTTTATTGCAGATAAGAGAAACAGGTGAGCGCCAGGCAGCACGACTTCCACTCCAGGACTCCAGATAAACTGACGACCTGGATTGGAACTCATGACGGACACAAGGAGTGTTCCATGCCGCGCTCCACCAGTACACATTGGAACATTGACAGTAAATAGAACATAAGGCATAAAGGAAATGCATACACAACAGTTACTTCCTTTGGTGATCTCTAAGGTACAACTCGTCACTAAATCTAATTGTAATATTTACCGGAGTAAGACGTAGTATGAAGGTGAGTTTAATGCAAGGAATAGAGACCGCATTAGTGGTGCAGCATAACCTGGTAAAAGCTCACACTCAACTGCCGTTAACTAGCCAAATGACCCTCTACATTACTTTATAGAACCTGACAGCATAGAGCTTAGAATACTACAGTATGCTATTCAGGGCCACTTGAATTCTACAGGAAAGCTCGACCAGATTATGCGAATGGCTGACTACATTATGTGGCAAAGGAAATGCAAATTATAAAGCATATCATGCAGTTAAACGCAAATTACCTCACGTTTCCTGTCTTTGTTATCTAGCTTTCTTGACATTGTGACACAGTTGAGCCATCTTCCCTGTAGGCATGTGTGCTTGCAAGCTCATAAGGGCTGCAGCTGGTGCCTTGAGAGCTGAACACTGGGTGGGCTATCAATGGAAGCCTGTGAAGAAAATAACAATGCATCCTCTGCAGGAAGGAAGTGTTGAGAATGCATGTTTGTGCTGTTGAAATGCGGTCTAGTGTTAGGATGATTCATTGTTCTCATGTCTGTTATGTACCAAGTTCTAATTGCATCTTTAAATCTAAGGTTCAATGTTCCGACACTTGCTGCCTTGGCCGGAGCCCGGTGGTTGTTCCTTGAAATGTCACTATTAAACCTACCTACCTTAACTCTTCGTGAGTATGCCACATCTCTACAGTGATGATGAGGATGGTCCATAAAAAGGATGCTGCTGGCAGATCCACTTAATGTGACAACTAGTGTAGTTGCCACACAGGTGCCAAACTATCTCCTGGACTCGGTAGAAGCTCTTCCAGTGGGGCCCCGTGGAGGTTGTGTGGTTTTCTGGATTCCAGTGTGGGCACACAGCGGTAGTATGTTCTTGCTGCTGCCAGTCACGAATGTGGCATGGTGGAGATTGGACAGGCATCGATGTGGCAGTCAAGTAGGTTTGAATTGGACAGCCATTTTGATGTTCATCACGCAGCATGCATTATATATCACACCATCAGACATTATACCAGGGACTATCTTGGACGGTTGTATGACGGAACCACACATGCCTTTACAACGCAGGCAATACAACGAATGCGTCATTATCACGCGTTCCTTTAGCACGTAAGCTGTTACAACAACTTGCCTTAGGGAAGCGCTGGACTTTGGAATAGTATAATTTACTATTCCAAATCCAGTCTGTGTAACAGTAGGGAAGGTGTTGGACTGAAAATCCAACACCAGTCCAACAACGCATTCCCTAAAGCAAGTCGTTGTAATGACTTGCGTGCTAAAGGAATGTGTGGTAATGACGCGATCGTTGTAGTGCCCACGTTGTAAAGGCACTGAGTGGTTCCGACTGTGTGGTAAAGGATGTTTCCCAAATCGGGCACATGGGAATGACCTCCACAAAGAAATCACCTAGGACGTAGTTATGCAGTGTGCGTTGAAGTAACAAGGTTTTCAAGCATGACAGTGTCTGCAGTTTTTCAAAGAGTGAACATGCCTGGGGTGGTGTATTTCCAGGAAGACACTCTGATCTACAGAGAAAATATGGAACAACATGACCGAAAATTTACCGCTGTTTTCGATCTTTTGAAAGGCTGTGGTGTCTCTCTGAAGAAAAAAAATGCAAATTAGCTGAAGATGGCACAGACTATTTAGGACACCAGGTATCATGCAAGGGTGTGGAACCTATGCAAAAAGAACAGTTGATGGACAGAATGCAGAACAATATCATACATTCAACCCAGTGCAGAGATATGGGCCTAAATCCATAGTTTATTTGCTCCCCATGCCATTCCAGTTTGAACCCAGCCATATGCAAATCAGTCTTGACCCTGTGCCCAATGGGAACAGTCCAGCTCGAACTGCCAGGCCAGGTCCTCCCTGGACTGGAAAAGACACACAATTGATGGACGGAATGCAGAACAAATCAAAACATTCACCCCCAGTCAAGAGATCTGGGTTAAATCCATCATTCTTTTGCTCACCATGCCACCCCAGTTTAGACCTGGCCATATGCAAATCAGTCTTGACCCTGTGCCTCATGGGAACAGTCCAGCCCGAACTGCCAAGCCAGGTCCTCCCTGGACTGGAACCAAGCACCCTAGGACCGGTTTCGGGGTTTCACCCCTCATCAGCCAGGATAGCTTGACTCCAGTGGCATGGAGAGTACGGGACCCACGTCTGGGCATACCCGTCCCACTCGGGGTG